>CATIWO010538286.1:0-11994 GCA_949673435.1 Macaranga tanarius | reverse complement strand
ATTAATCTAATGTACGACTTTAGAAAATATCCAAGTTATAAAAATTTTCTCCAAAGATCAATTAATGCATATTTATTAATATCAATTAATTATATTATCCACGTTAAGCATAATTGTTAGTTGTAGGTTCCATATGAGTATAGAACAACACATAAATGGATCCTAACTAGCCCCTAAACGATGATAATTCATGTATTATCCTGATGACACCGCAAGATTTGATACTGAAACTTAAAGTTCCAAGCACCTTAGTTTATACAATTTAATTTAGATCTCAACCGGGTTTATACTTTATTTTATTCATCAAGATTGAGGAAAAAGTACTCTCTTTGTCTCGCATTTTACACCACAGAGTTTCTTACACCTGCTCTGCATAAGGAGAAAAATTTTCATATTGGACGTGGAAAAGTCAATTGACACGACATTTCTCCGCCCACAAATATTCGTTTACTGCTATATGAAACCGGGTACTGATCACCTTCTCGTCCCAGGGGACACTTTAATCTTCTTTTAAGAATTAAGGAAGCAAGGGGCTGTAGTCCATTAATTCTTTTCCCTAACGTTTTGATTTTTCTTATTTGTATGTAGTTGAAGGTAGACCCTTTCATAATTATGAAATCAGTCAGATTCAATTTGGTTTGGGTTAGAAATGAGCTGAACTACTCGTAAACTACTTAAAATTCGATTCGATAAAAACTCGTTTAAATTCATGTATTGAAACTCGTTTAATAAACGAGTCAAAGTTCAATCAACTCAAAATTTGACTTATAAAACTCGTAAACAAGCTCGAATAAAAAATCACAAGCTAACTTGTAATTTTTATATATTAATAATTTACACTGGATACATAATATATAAATTTGTATTCATGATAAATATAAAAATTATTTATAAAATATATTATTAAGACAAAATTATATTTTTATTAAATGTATTATAATTTATTGAGTAAGTAATTTATATTTATTTTTTTAATTAATAATTTTAATTTATAAATTATAAAAAATTACTTTAGGTTCGTGAATAAATTACAAACAAGTAATAATATAGTGAATTCGACTAAAATTCAGCTCATTTATAAGCAAATCAAACTTGAACTACTTGAAGCTGGGTTCAACTAGTTCATAAATCAATTTTTAATAATAAAACATTTAGACCACATGATATTTATTTGTCTATAATTTTTTTTCTATGTTTATTAAATATGATTTGAGTTGAGTTGAGCATTTTTACAAGTAGGCTTGACCGTAGAGGTTGAGATCAATTTATGGACCAAAAAGGTAGCTGGGCCATAAGTTATGGCCCATAATCACAAATTCACAGTCCTCGTTTCATGAACAATAACACCAGCGTCCGTTTTCGTTGCTCAGAGCACTAGGGAAAAATGGGAGAAGCAGGGGTCGCAGAGCTAGAGCGGCTCCAAATCTCGATCCTCGATCGAATATCAAAGCTAGAGCTCTCTCTTCTTCCTCAAGAAACCACCAGCCTCTCTGCTTCTCCCTCCACTCACTCCTCTCCCGACGCTAACTGCCACGGAAATAACGGCACCGAAGCTCGCCTCTCCGCCATCCTTAAGTCTAACGGCGTCAATGACTTCGCGTTCAAAAGAGTTCCTTCGTACTATTACGACTGGTCTCTTGAGGAACGCCGTGACGTTTTGTGTGCAGCTTCCGTTGATCACCTCTGCAAAAGCATCGTTTTGGTAAGTAATTGATCCAAACAAGACCTAAAAATTTGTGCTATCTTTTGTGTTTATGGTGATGAATAGTGCTAAATAGGGACATTTATGGTGATATATGATAGATTCTGTAGTGTAGTATAGTGAATTAGTGATCTGATTCTGAGGTTGTGTTTATGGATTATCGAAATGATGAGTTGTTGTTGTTGTGGGAAGGGTTAGCTTTTGTGGTGTTAAGTGTTAACAGCTTTTTTGCTTTCCATAAATAATAAGTCTTTGAATCTTCATTCTTTAACCAATCTTTAGTGTGATTCGTAATTGAACCACTCTAGTTGTGGTCGTTTTATAGGATTAATTCTTGTACTGTGTTGCAACTTTGGAGCCTACATAGGCTGTCGTCGAATGTATGTATTATGTCCCATTGTAGATGTGATTTTTGACTATGTTGTCGTTTTCTTTTTCTCACCTTATCTTGTTTTTGGGTATATTTGGTCTGCAGTTGGTTTATCCACACTCTCTAGAGGATGTCTTTGTGATCCATTTGAGGAGAAAACAGAGAAAATTGTTGTGTCTTTGTGATATGATGATGTTTGTAGTAATTTGTTGTGTTTGATTTGAGAGAAATGTAATGTTTTTTAGAGCAGTTTTACAATTTTTTCAGTTAATCTTGGATAAGGTAGTTCTTTTTAAATTCTTTGTGGCACTTTGGTTCTGTAGTTTTTCTGAAAAAGCTTGTTCTACTGGGGCATTCTGTGGTATGATGCAAAAATTTTCTCTGTTATCTCACATGTAGATAGAGATAAACAATTACCAATATTTTTTTTCTCTGAGAGGATTAGTAACCAGCAGAGGCCAGGAAGGTTGTAGATATTCAAAAATTTGATTGGCAGACACCACATGTGAAAGTTTCTAATAAATAATTTGGACTATTTCAGGTTGAGGTATGAACCTCTAGGATGGATATTTATCCCATTTGTGGACTTCTGTAAATGTTTGAAGTTTGAACCATAGGATATTGGCATTTTTCTCAAAAATGCCAAATATTCGATTACGGGTGCCTGGATATATTTACATCATATGTACACTAGGAGATTAGGTTGTAAGCTTCCCAAAACCATCAGATTCAAAGCTGAAAGATATATATATATATATATATATATATATATATTGTACAAAAAAATTAAAGAACAAGCCCATGACGTAATTAAACCATAAGTCCATTAAGATAAAGTCAAAATCCAAACACATAATAAACATACCCAATCCAAGTTCAACCAATGGGCTCATGGGACAACAAGAAGGGAAGAAATCCCATGGATCCTAAGGTAACAACAAAAAGGAAGAAGGTGGAAAATAGAAAGGAAGTGGGAAGAGAGTGCTGGTTTTATACTGGTGATATCAATTCAAAAGTGATCTCATAATATTGAGCCAAATTTGGTTGCAACGGCAATGGAACTATAGAATAATGATGCATAAGCAAGCATACAAGTTTGATGAGGAAAAGATTCAATATCAATTCTTAGGTTGAAATATGGTATTGGAACTCAGGCCTGCATTTTTTAGTGATTAATGATTTAATGGCTTTCCTTTTTGGATCTGAAATTTAGAGGGGAAGAAGTTTATTCTATGAGGTGTAGTACCACCCTACTAATATGCAGGATGGCTCTCATAATAGGATCTCTTGGTGTAATTTTTGTTTGCTACATGCAGTAAAATGTTGTTACTCTCTGGAAGTTTGTGAACATCACAAGAACAATCTTTTTCTTTGCTAATGCTGTTAACTGATCATCAAGTTGGGCTTGGAATATTTATTAAGATTTATATTCTAATAAATGACAATAATAATTCGTGCATCCATATGGCATAGTATCAGTCTTTGAAAGTACTATCATATTCCTATAGGCAAGAATAATTTGATAATGTGCATGGGATGAAAATCATCAAATCATCATTGCCTACTTCAATATGACTTAACAGCAACAGCGAACAAATGTCAGAATTCAGAAGTACTTCAATCTCCTACCTTCTTCTTTGTCCAACATCATAAGTTCTTAAACTATTACCCTTTTGATTTTCTAAATGTTGCGCTGAGGTTCTTTTGTTTCCCTCAGGTTAACACACAGGCCCCATCTAATGTAATTGATTGCAGTGATCGCAGTAATTCAAAGTATTATGTTGTTGTTGTTCAGGTACCTTTATTTTTTCATAATTTATGTTAACAGTTTTTCATCCTACATCATGCTTTAGTTACTTATGTCTGGACATATGCTTTATTGCAGTATACTGCTCGGTTCAATGCTGAAACTGTTAAAAACTATCTTTATGCACTCAATGATGGCAAGATAGCCAAAAAGAAATTCAACAGTAAGTTGTCATGCACTTTGGTGATGAAACATTTGATGTGAAGATTCCTCAGGCTGAATTATTTCAGTTTTATCACTAAAACATTTCATTTTATAATTTTTTTGTTTTTTCTCTTTTTAAGTGCTCTGAAGGCATCATACATGACTTTACTGACATATATTATGCACAAAAAGCTATTGTAAAAAAACATAAACATCAATTGCCAACAGTTACTCTGTCTTCTCAAAATTGTGACATCTTCCAATTATTCTTCACATAGTACATCTATCTTGAAATTGGAAGATGTGATATACATTGATTTCCTTTTCTCTTTCCCTTCAAGAATAATGACTTGCAGACAACAATCATGCACAAATTTGTTTAATTCACTAGAATATTGTTTCCTTGTTAATGTGCATACCTAGCCATTATGTACCTGTTGTCAATTATAATGAGAGCATATGCACATGATTGTGCAAGCTAGAGAAGTGTCAATTTTTTAGGTATGACCATGACTCGTTGATGCCTTGACATTCACATGTTCACACGACGGAGTCAGATCTGGCATGGTTGCTTTTGTAGCATATTCAAACGATGGTGAATTTTCAGCTGAGAAGAGATGTTAGGAAACAAGAATTATCATCTGCACGCCTGGTGTATAGTGAATGAGGAGCATATGATGAATTTAGCAAAGAAAATGAAATGTTTTAAGCAATTCTACAGTGAAACATCATTTGAATGCTGTCAATCCTCTGGAATCTTAGAACTTGGGCAAGCATGCTACATTTCTGCACCAAATTATTATAATTTTAGCTGCAATTTTGATCTCTTTTTTGTCTTTTCAAGGATCAAAACCAAAAAGCATAGTCTTCAAACATTATTATGTTTCTACTCAAGGAAGCGAATGATATTTTTAACAATGCAGTGAGACTTGCTCCTGAGGAGACATCTGTAACGCTGACTGGATATGAGCACAATGCAGTGACATGTATTGGAATGAAAACGGACATCCCGGTAATTCTCTCACCGAAATTTTTCAGGAACTGTCTACATTTTCCATAATTCAGCTCATAATTGCATTATTATGTTAGCTGTTTATATATTGTTTTCTTGTCATTTTAGTGAAAATATTAATTTGCTTATTTACTGGACTTCTCTATTGTTCAGCATTTCCTCAAAGATCCATAATCTCCTGTAAATATGTTGGTCTTCTTGGAAAGAAAATAGTTGTTAAGTTGTAAAGCATAATGCCATTTGCAGAAAAAAAAAATTTGGATGGAGCTTTCGTCAAGAAATGTTGATTTATCTACTTCCCCATATGCAAAAATTCTTTAAGATGCTCCTTTTAAAACTCTCAAGGTATTTTTGCTGTACACATGCACTTGACATGTTTTCCCAGACAAGACAACTACAGTGTCCTGTCTTGCATGAAGCAGCATGAACAAGTTGGCCCATGAGCTTTAATTGCTTGGGTGGATAGGTACCTTTTTTTTTTTTTTTGCTTATGGCCACTGTGGCCAGTTTATATACACAGAGATTGTGATGAATGAGATACTGATAAATTTTGTTAATAAAAGTGGAGAACTCCTTAACCTTTATGTGCATCGGAAATCGTAACTTGAAACTTCTTTTTTGTTAATCAAGCTTCAACTGCAATGCCAGCTATCTGGTGGTCCATTGCTTCATCTATTATTGTCGTGGTCCACTGTATTCATGGTCAAGATCAATGGTTTTCCGCCAGTCTGCCACTTGAAAAAAAATATTGGATTTTTCACTTCGAACTGAGCTAGCTCTGTGTTGCAACAGCAAAAGTTTGTTTGATGTGTATGTGTGTCTGTTTGTGATTCAACCATGCATTTGTCTAGAGGACATGATAGAATTGAAAATGTTCATAATTGGCAGAACAATATATCGTCAGAAAATGCAAATGAGACAGATGTATAGAAATTAAAAATGTTCATAATCGGCAGAACAATATATTGTTAGAAAAGGCAAATGAGACGGAGATGTTGGTACCCTGAGGTATCAACAGAAGAGCTTGAAAATTCAGTAACTGGCTATGAATTTTTTAGATTACTTTCCTAGATTAAAAGTAATCTAGGAATTGGTACCCTGAGGTATCAGACAGATGCGCATGCACGCATGTTAACGAATACATTTCTTCATGCATATGGAAGCATGTGTTTGCACACACAGATGGTAGCGAAACAGCAATAGAGAGGATTATGTATAATTCCTGCACTACTGTTAACTGGATTATGGATATTTTGATCTCAGGTTATTTTGGATGAAGCAATTGTAAGGCTTAATCCTGATTTTTTCTGGTTGGGCGGTGGGGAGGTTGATCTGAAGCTTGGTATAAGAACTTCAGAATTTATTAATTTTGTCAAACCTTTCATTGTCAACTGTAGTGGCACATGATTAACCCAAACGAAAGCACATTTGGATTAAAAAAGACGAGCTGTGAAACCTGGGGAGAGGGAATTGATATTTTCATAAAGTTTTGCTGTTGAGAATTCACCATTTTAAGTTGGTAATCTTCAAATATGTTTTTTCTTTTTGCAATTTTGGGGGCATTACTCCGGAAGATCTGTATTCCACAGTTATACATTTTTGTAGCTGATGATTTAACAGGAATAGGTAACTTCAATCCGCTAATTCTATAGCTATACATGTAAAGTATTTTATCAGTGAACTGGTTGATATGCAATAGTGATCGTTCATATTGTTTGAAATGAATTTAATGCCCTTGAAGATGTTGCTATAGTTCAATTCACCAAAGACCCATCAAATGAGTTCCGCGCCCTTGAGGATACTACAGATGCATGCCAGTGGTATCCAGGTTTCTTGTCGGCTACAGAACTCATGAGCCATTTCAGGGGAAAAGTACTGTTGAAGAGCTCCTTTTTCAGCTTGTTAGGAAACACCATCTTTCACTTTAGGCAAATGTTATTTCGTCGTGGGAAGTGGGAACCTAGGACAAGTGGGTATATGTAAGTAGCTATATCGAGACACTGGCTCACCGCATCATGGTGTGTGTTTTCTACTTTTCTTGTTTAGGCTTCAGGCCGTATCTTTCAATAGTCTTAACTCTTAAGGTTGAAAACAATAGTAGTCTCTCTATTCATGGGATGTTTGTGCAACTTGGCCGGGTGAAAATTCTGTACAATGCGCAAGTTGTAGTATTAAATTTAGTTTAAACTTTCCAATTTAAGAACAGCATTCCACATCAATAGCAACTTCCTATTAATTTCCCCTAACTGATTCCAGCATTTGGTCTTGTATGTATCAAAAGAATTAGGTGGAAATTGCAAGAGTTTAATCAACAATCGAAGCATCAACCAGAAAAAATCCACATAATTGTCTGGTTCATTTCAGCAACAGAACAACATCAAACACAAATTCAAGCATGGAGACACATCCATGTCTACTGTGTCCCCTTTTATTCACTCTCATTATTGTACAACCCTAAATACATCGAACAAGGGCTATGATCCATCTATTCACCATCTAAATCATCTTTTCTGGACCAAATATATTATAGCAACTTAATGATCGATCATAACATCTATTCAATGGAGCATGACGATGATTTGCAGCAACATCTGAATCTGCTTTTGTAAATCATAAGAACCAAGAAAGCTACCATATTCAATCCTTATTTTAGACAATAACAACAAGACGATACTCTTGGAAACTTAATGTTCTTATACATTATCGTACGAGATTCATAAGAGAGAGACATCATCTCCTTCTCATCATTAAAAGAAGCAAACTAAGTACATATTCATAGGAAAACTTATATTATATATATGATCATCTAGGCTTTTTCATTATGGATAGGTGGTTTCCGATGTGGTTGTGCATAGTCCATAACTTGTACATCTTCTGCAATGTCATTTTCATTTGATTTTACAGCTTCTTCAGTGTTACTTGCTGCTGCTTCTAGCATGGATCTTTCTCGTCCCCTCAGTCCCTACACAAGAAACCATGAACCTAATTAAATATGTTGATGCATGCACATGCATAAATAAATGAAAGAGAACGCTAGCACTATGATTTGAAATTCCCGACTGATCTCTTGCTTTATCATGGTTGTACCAATAAAATATTTTCAGGGTACAAGACAAATTAAGCAGGGATCAGACCGAAATAATTAAGCAAAAACTATAGTATATGTATGCTACATTTTCTTGCTTCCTGCTCTTCAACCTCCTGGCAAGCCCTCATGGCCTTGTGTGACTCATACATGCACAGACCACCTGGTCATGCCATCCTCAATAAGGACATGGCAAAGAAGATGGGCCATGAGTCGTCACCAGAAACATAACTGCCTAACAACCGTATATAACCACCATGCTGATTTTTTTTTTTAATGGATTATTTTATACATTTACCTCTATTTTAGCAGTCTGTTGCAAATCCTTCTGAGAAGATACGATTAGCCCATTTCCTGAAGGTATATATATATTGTTATATATCGTTAGCAACAGCAACGGCTAAAGCAAGTACTCTCATTGGAAAAATATATTGTTAAAAAAGTAGAGGAACAGTAAAAAAGAAAATCGATATATCACAACTTGCCATTTCTTATTTCTCGATATAATTATAGCATATACTTTTGTTATTTATTAGAAAAATGAGATGTCTTGGGATAATATATAGGTAATATATACAAAGGCATATAGCTATAAACCAATATATAAGTAATTGTAATGAAATAGAGTGCACCCATTACACCAAGACATGGCTTGCTAGCAGCAATTAATTTCAATTCAGTACATAGCTTTAGTGTAAGGGTTTTTTTTAAAGGGCAAACATGATATAGCATATATGCGATAATGTATGCATCAATAGCAAATTGTGAGAGATAGTAACTAGTAAAGAACCTGAAGGTGCTTCTTTTGTGCCTTCTTCCTCCCTCAGAACATCACCTACATTCTTTAGCTTCATAGTGCTTGCACCAAGCCTCCGGTCTATTTTTCCTATTTCTTCTCCAAATTCTTCTGAAATTGGAGAAGATTCATATGGGAGACTTACTTTATCTACATCCTGCTTCAAGCCCTGTAAAAATCAATAACACTGTCAAAAACTGGAAGATATATAACCATTCATATACACAAATGGTTTACAAGGTAGTGATTATAATGAAACCTTGGAAATGTCCTGAAGATATCGAGCATTGCATGCATGTATAGGAAAACATACGATCAGAATACAAAGAAGAAAAGGGGACATAGCTATAGAGATCGATAAATAATCTTAAAAATTAACTCGAGAAGAAGATGAAGAATTGTTGGTTTGGTGAGTATGATGAGAGTAGGATATATAGCTAGGGTTGGAAGTATTTGTATTGCTTGGAGAAACAAGAGCATTTAATGCAGGTTTTGTATGAAACTGAAAGACGTCCTTAAAGACTAGAACATGCATGTGCTTCGGTAATGAACCCCTTCAAAATGAATTTCAAGATATTCGGAGGCCCCTCCTTTGTCTCTTTCTTTTTTTTTTTTTCTCTTCTTTTTTCATCTATATATGGCCAAGTGGACCACACAGAAGAAAGAATTAATATTCATATGAAAAAATTTTATCTACTTTAAGTGTATTATATTAGATAGTATTATATTTTTTAATTAAGTATGAAATAATTGAAATATATGTCGTAAATCTGATAATTGGAGACAATATACTGGAAGTAAATAAAATTCTTCCAATATATATACAACCATATGCTGCCACTAGCTGGTGAACTAGCTTTTGCATATGCATGGTGATGGATATTAAGGTGCAGAATTATTTGAAACTTTCTTTAGATTAAGTTTTGATATGTAATTATAGATTCAATCCGAGTAATATCTGAATTGCTTCTTATAGTTAATCATTTTATATTCAAATTCTTATAATCAGTACTTAAGAAGTAAATTTTAAATAAAAACCTGGAGTATTTATATCATTCTAAAAAGTGGATTAATTACCCAAGGAACACCAAGCATGCATAGAGTTAATCATCTTTTATGTATATACAGGCAAACAAATCCTTTGAGAAATACAGAACAAGAAAGCAATTAAGAAATGAAAGAATTAAGGGTATATTATAAGCAAGGGAAAATTACTAGGAGTCTCAATGATTGGTTTTATTATATTTAGTATACATGATATATTTTCATTAATTAAATATAAAATATTTTAAATATATATTGTGAGCATTTACAATTGAGTGTAATACTTTAACTGCATGCACGAATTTCTCCTAAGTTATTATCGTAGGTGAATTATGGAATGAAGCTAGCTAGCCACACAATTGAGAACTGAGAAGTAAAAAATATATAAAGAGGAGCAAGAAATACTCGAGGTCCCTACCCTACCCATGTGTTTCTACAGAGGAACTCCATTCCTTGTCCTTTGAATTCATAGTATACTGCATGCATATGCTTCATGTCTTGTGGTCAAGTTGTTTAAAATTTTGACTGACCTTATAATTTGTATATTTGTAGATCTTAGGTTGATGACCGGCCAATTTTCTTTATTTTGCAAGTTACTTGTTGATGAATATATACATGTTTTCCACATCTTGAATTTTTCAAAGAAAAATCTCCCCTATAGCATCACCAATAAGTGTTGTCTAATGGGTTGCACCCAGTTAATTTTAAAGAGCATTGCAAATAGAGTTAGTGTTTGGAGAATAAACTAATAATAAGGGAAACATTTTACTTATTTATGATATATATTCTCGTGTATGCATAGTGATGAGTGACCATATTTATTAGTATTTAATAATTAATTTTTCATATAATATATTTAAAACGTGTTACTTCTTTATTTATTACATTATATGCATATAAAATAAATAATTCTTATCTATTTATGAGTAATTATGTTTTGTTTTTAGACATACACTAAACATTGCATGCAGACGAATTCAATAATACATTTGTCACTTACATTTTGAAAGATTATGTGATATTTTGAAATTAAGACAACGCTATAATTAACACACAATATAAACACAACATGATCCCAGAGAAAGGATACACTTCACATTGCATGCTATATATGATGATGTGAAAACTTAAGTAAGAGCATATATGTATAAAGAGCAAAGGGAAGGCAAGGACGGTGAGAGCGGTGAAGGAGACATATATGTATTGATCGATAGAACATGATCTTCCCTTATACATATATATATGTATGTATGTGTGTGTATCACATGTCCAATATATATTATACAGATTGTTTGTTTCTATTCCTGTACTTAGCTTCAGTTTTTTGTTAGATAAACTCAATTATGCATGCCATTTTTGTTCCATGTTTTTTCTTTCATATTGTAACATATATAGTAACCTCATAGTGATCAAATCACCAATGAATTTTGATTAGTGGTATTGCAAATTTGCAATATTTCCAGAGCTATCATAGGTCAAATCAAAAAAAAAAATTTATTTAGATCGAATTGAATTAGTCAATGTTCAATGAATTTTGTATATATCAGTGGTATGGAGAAATAAACGGAAAAGGAGGAAAAGGAAGAAAGACTAGGTAGCAAGATTTTAAAGGTAGGGCAAAATGAAACATAAGGGACATAGAAAGGGGTGGGAGGTGGGGACATAGGAGTGGAGACAATGGTGCATGGCTAAACCATCAATTGCACCCTCTTCTTGAGGGCACGAAAGGTCCCAGCTCACCCTACAACCCTCTACACTGAGCATGCATGCTACGTGGCATGTGTCAACCATGTGCTTTTTCACCTCTCACATATAGTACCACAGCCACGTCAGCAATTGGTACTGTAGCAACACCTAGCTAGTAGAACAGAGGCAAGGGGTTCGTGTGGTCTCTCGGTCTAGAATCTGCCTTGTTTCATATTGTTGTTTAGGCCGTAAGGTCAATTTTGCACAAAGCATTAAGTCTCAAACATGTTCCTAACAACCAACTCACAAGGATGTGGACATGATCCTATTATGATCAAACAAGTATCT
>CATIWO010538260.1:0-10257 GCA_949673435.1 Macaranga tanarius | reverse complement strand
AGAGAAAAAATAAAAAGAAAAAAGAAAAGAAAAAAAAAGAGAAATATAAAAAATAAAAAGAAAATAATAAAAAAAAAGAAAGACACAACAAAAAAACACAACCAAACAGAAAATTTAAAAAAAAAAAAGGGGCAAACATGAAAGCCACATAAAAAAAAGGCACTCTTGAAAATACAAAAAGCACATACGTAATTAATTAAAAATGAGAGAATATTTGGTGTGAATGAGTTTTAAAACTATACTACTCATGTAATTTTCTCTATTTATATTCGTAGTTACTTGATTATTATATGAGCAATTGAGGCTTGAATTGTCATCAATTTTTCATAGTCGCTAATGCTTAGATTATCATTTGAAGATAATCAACACTTGTGTATATATTAGCGCTCATAAAGTATCATTTAAGAAGACTATAATGTTGCAAATGATTCTTATTTTTTTAAGTAATTTTTTCTAGTCGTGTCATGTTAAATACAAGTAGTCGTATTTCTTTAAGTCGCTTTTGTTAAGTCACAATCGATTTTGGAAGTTATTTTTCTTTAAGTTGATCTTTTAAGTTGTTTTGTGTTAAATACAAGCATTCTTATTTTTTTAAGTTAAATTTTTAAGTCAGTTTCACATGTTCTCATATTAATCGAACATTCGATCATTTAGGCCCAACTTCTTTAACCTATGTAAGTTGTGAAGTGCTTCTTTGTTCAACCAATCAGTTTTGAGCCCATTTATTATTTACTTAGGAGGAGTTCCTCTCCTTGTCTACCAGATATTAATGTCCATAATCGCTTTCATTATTCAAAAGTCTATTTTCTTGATCCTCGTACGCTTGTTGATATTTTGAACTTGTCTCAAATTTTTGTTGTGGGTATTAATAATGTGTGGGTATTACGAAATCCCACATTGGAAAGATAAGTGTTATTATGGTTTTATAATATTTTACACTTTATAGGCCTTGTGAGCAAGGGGACCAAGGAAAAATTTCGTGCACATGAGATTGGGCCCGAAGGCTAAATTAGTCCAAATACCCCCCTGCGGGCGAGGGCTTGGCCCAGTCTTTTTTATCCTATTTTATTTTTGGCCCAATTAAGTTTTTCCACATTCTGAAAGCCTTTACCTAGAAAACCTATTTTTTTTGGCACTTTGAATTTGATTAATTCAAAACTCAGTGCCTATCTTTATGCCACCTTATACCATGTTCTCTGATCTTCCCAAAACACTTCTTAATTTTAGGAATCTCTTTTAACGTTTATAATTTTCTACCACTATAAATAGAGCCTACCTCTACAGATGTGAAATACATTGTTCTTGGGTTCTCTCTTTCTCTTATACTGTTGTTTTTACTCTTCTGCTAAAAATAAAGAAGGCTTGTTTTTACCTGGGAGGGCTGAAATAAACCCTTTAGGGTAGTGCTACAGCATGAATCAAGCATAATCCTAGTTTCAGTTTTTCCAATTTTTACAACAATCTAAAGGGTTTACCATGGATCCTAACGGTACTGCTACTTCTACTGGTGCTCCCATCGATGTTGCAGGCTCGACTTCTGCTGCTGCCAGCCGTTCTAATGGCATCCCTACTACTGCCAACTGTTTTGACGGCATCCTTGCTGCTACTAATGCCTCCTGCCCTGCCGTTCCGCCTGCAGTCATTCCCATGTATGCGAAGCCGTTTCCTGATGTCTCAAAAATTGAGATATTTTCTTGAGAAAATTTCAAAAGGTGGAAAGACAAAATTCACTAGTTGCTTAACATGCATGGCGTCGCTTGGGCACTCACTACGCCAAAATCAGAATCAAATTTTGAAGCATGGGAGTATACAAATAAGGTTTGTCGTCATACTTTTTTTTTGACTTTATCTAACAATTTGTTTAATATGTATGTAAGCTACAAGGAAGCAAGTCTTATTTGGGAATCAATGATGCTGAAGTACACTACTGAGGATATTGTGAAGCAGAAATTTATGTGTGGAAATTACTATAGGTGGGAGATGACCGATGACAAGGAGATCGTGCACCAAATCCATGAATACCACAAGCTGTTAGAGAGTCTTAAAAACAACAACATCAATCTGTAATATGAGTTTGTAAGTGAACTTTTAATTGAAAAATTACCTTACTTTATGAATGATTATAAGCAGCATTTGAAACATAAGGAGAAAAAGATGACACTGCAAGAGCTGATCCAACACATCCTAATTGAAGACACTAATCAGAAGGAAATGAAAACTGCCAAGGCAAAGGAGCTATCAACCAAAGCAAATTTAGTGCAGGGTAAGGCCACTTCAAAAGCTATCTAGAAAAGGTATAACCAAAAGTCTTTCAAGCCCAACCAATCTCTAAAAGTTGCTAACCCTGAAATTAAGAAAATGGAGGGTATTGCTTTATTTATGGTAAACCAGGTCATCATACTCCACAGTGCAGGAGAAGAGCTAAATAGGACACTATTGAAAATGTGAAACCTCCTAGACCAAGGGATAACTTGGTTGAAGGGGATGATGATGTGATTATTGCGATGATTTCTGAAGTGAATTTGGTGGCTGATACTAAGGACTGGATAGTAGACTCTAGAGCTACTAAACATATTTATGCAAGAAGAAATACTTTTGCCTCCTATGCACCTATAGGGGATGAAAATGAAGTGGTCTACCTTGGTGATTCTCATACTGCTCAAGTATTGGGGAAAGGGAAAGTAGTGCTTAAACTCACTTCTGGAAAGACTTTAGTCTTAAGTGATGTCTCTAATATTAGAGCTAATTTAATTTCTGTTGCACTGTTAGGGAAAGTTGGGGTTAAGGTCTCTTTTAAATTTGACAAAATTGTGATGATAAAAAATGATGTATTTATCAGGAAGGGATATTGTAACTAGGGTTTATTTGTACTAAATATTTCTAAAATGAATAATAATGCATCTTTTTCTGCTTACTTGGTTGATTCTTATGATATTTGGCATGCTAGATTAGGACATATTAGTATGTCATACATTAAGAAAATGCAATCTTTAGGCCTAATTTCTAATATTAATATGAATAATTTTGAAAAATGTCACATACATGTTGAGACAAAACAAACCAAGAAAACATGTGCACCTGTTAATAGAGAATCTGGACTATTAGATTTGATTTATACTGACTTAGGTGATTTAAAACAGACCATGACTAGAGGTGGCAATAAATATTATGTGACATTTATTGATGATTATTCTAAATATACGAAAGTTTATCTGCTTAGGCATAAAGATGATGTATGTGATAAGTTTTTATTGTATAAAACAGAAGTAAAAAATCAACTTAATAGGAAAATTAAAAGGGTCAGATCAGATAGAGGTGGAGAATATATTTTATATAATGACTTTTGTGAAAAATAAGAAATAATTCATGAAACTACTCCTCCTTACTCTCTTGAGTCAAATGGTGTAGCTGAATAGAAAAATAGAACTTTAAAAAAATGATGAATGCTATGCTTATTAGTTCATCTACACCTGATAATTTGTAGGGAGAGGCTATTTTATCTTCTTGTCATTTACAAAACAGAATTCCATATAAGAGAATTGGAAAAGTACCTTATAAATTGTAGAAAAGTTATCCTCCTAACCTTAAATATTTGAAAGTGTGGGGGTGCTTAGCCAAGGTTATGTTGCCTGATCCTAAAAAATAGAAAATAGGATCAAAGACTTTTGATTGCTTGTTCATTGGTTATGCTGAACATAGTGAAACTCATAGATTCCTTGTTTTGAGAAGTAATGCTCTTGAACACAACACTATTGTTGAAATAAAAAATGCTGAATTTTTTGAATATGTTTATCCACTTTTTGAAAAGGTGCCTAATGCACCTGTGATTTATAATGCTTCTGAAGATTTAGATGAAAATCTTAGAATGAGTAAGAGACCGAGAAAGGAGTTTTCCTTTGGAAATGATTTTTACACTTATCTTATTGATAATGATCCTATCTCTTGCTCTGAAGCTATTTCTTCTTCTGATGCACCATTTTGGAAAGAAGCCATTAAACTTGAACTTGATTCTATTATGAAAAATCAAATATGGGTTTTGGTTGATTTACCTCTAGAAGCAAAATCAATTAGTTGTAAATGGATTTTTAAAAAAAAAATCATGCCTGATGGGTCAATTGAAAAGTTCAAAGCAAAATTAGTTGCAAAAGGTTTTACATAAAAACAAAACATTGATAATTTTGATACATTTGCTCCAGTAACAAGAATAGATTTAATCCATATTTTGATTGCATTGTCTTCTATTCATAAACTCGTAATACATCAAATAGATGTAAATACTGTTTTTCTAAATGGTGATTTAGAAGAAGAGATTTATATGCTACAATATGAGGGGTATGTTGTTTCTGGTCAAGAAAATAAAGTTTGCAAATTAAAAAAATCTTTGTATAGCTTAAAATAAGCACCTAAACAGTGGCATGAAAAATTTGATTATGTCTTAATAAGAAATGGTTTTTTTTCAGTAGGAGTGGATAAATGTGCCTATACTAAGCTAGCCAATAATGAATGTGTTATCATAAGTCTTTTATGTTGATGACATGCTTATTTTTGACACTTGTCTTGATGTGGTACTTAGTACTAAATAATTTTTAGCTTTTAATTTTGACATGAAAGATCTGGGAGAAGCTGTGATATTGGGTATTAAAATTATAAGGAATGACAATGGCATTATGTTGTTACAAAATCATTACATAGAGAGACTTCTTAAGAAGTTTGATAATTATGATGTGACACCTGTTTGTACTCCTTATGATGCTAATACACAATTGAAAAAATAGAGGTGATCCTGTTTCTCAGTCTTAGTATGAAAAAAATATTAGGAGCTTATTACAGTTGATGAATTTTTCAAGACCTGACATAGCATATGTTGTTGGTAGACTGAGCAGGTATACCCAAAATCCTAATCAAGAACATTGGTCTGCTTTAGTCAGATTAATGAAATATTTAAGAGGTACCATTGATTATGGTATTATGTATAGTAGATTTCCTGTTGTACTTGAAGGGTACAGTGATGCTGACTAGATTTTAGATTCATATGAGATTAAATCTACTAGTGGTTATGTATTTACCTTAGGTGGAAGTGCAGTTGCTTGGAAATCAAGTAAGCAAACTGTCATTACCAGATCAACCATGGAATCAGAATTTATTGCATTAGAGTTAGCTGGTAGAGAAGCTGAGTGGTTGGAAAACTTCTTAGCAGATATTTCTTTAGGAATAAAACCTACACCTAGAGGTGAGCAAAAATAACTGAAAATCGAACTGACTGGTTCAGTTCGGTTTCCATGATAAAAATTGTTAATTCGGTTTTTAAAGTAAAAAAATCTATTAAACTGAACCGAATCGAATTCAAAGTATATTTAAAATTTTATATATATTTATAGGTCGGTTTGATTGATTTAGTACTAATATTTTAAATTTTATTAATAATATTAGTTTCTAAATATATAAAACTCCTAATAAAATTATTTACTACTAAAAAAATTCTAACAAAGCGTATTTAAATATATTTTAGAGAATCGGTTTATTTAATTTTTTAAAAAATTAATAAATATAAAAAATATAAAAAATTAACATTAATATATCTTATTAGAATATTTCAAAATTGCATAAATAAAATAAGTTAAAAATTTAAAAAGTGAAAAAAAAAAAGTCAAAACCAGAAAAAATAACTGAACCGAACCAAAATATTTCGGTTCCATTCAACCCATATTTCGGTTCGGTTGAAAACCAAAATAGGTTCGGTTCAATTTGGTTTTATGCATTTTTGAACCAAATCAAACTGATATTTGCTCACCCCCACCTACACCTTCTGTATTCATGCATTGTGATTGCAAATCAGCTATTGCCATTGCAAAGAACAAAGCCTTTAATGGCAAAAATCGACATATTCGATTGAGACATAATGTGGTTAAGCAATTGCTAAAAGATGGAATAATTTCCATTAATTATGTAAAGTCAAAAGTAAATATAGCGGATCCTCTGACTAAACCACCGGGAAGAAAACAAGTACTTGAAACATCGAGGAGGATGAGACTAAAGGCAATTTGAGTTATCAACGTTGATGGTAACCTAACCTATGTGATTGGAAATCTCATAAAGTAGGTTTATATGGGTAATAACAAGTCAATTGTTGATCCTGAGAAGCACTAAACATTTACAAGTCCCTCCTATATATGATGAGTGATCAATGCTCAAACTGTAAATTAATGTGAGGATGAGTTTAAAACTCTTAATGAATTCCATATCCCTTATGGGTGGTGTATTAAATGTAGTGTACACTTGATGGAATCACCTATATGAATGTGGAGTGGGGCCACTCCTATGAGATCTGTGGTGAGATTTCTAGAGCATTCATGAATACCAGGCACGTGTAGGGCCTAGTAGCGCAAAAACACATTGAACAATAGTAACTGTGGGGGTGTAATATGATTAATGGAAATTTTAACTTACGATTAGAGCTTTTGGTTCATAGAAACTATAAGTTTCACCAAGAACTCTATAAGTTATGTTCTATTTTTCTAGCTCTAGTTCATAGTCTTACAAGACACCGAAGTTGATGCATTATATTCATAAGTTAAAGGAACCCAATATATAAAATTTTTAGACTTTTGCAATATATGGGGGATTATTGTGGGTATTAATAATGTGTAGGTATTGCAAAATTCCACATTGGAAAGACAAAACTGTTATTATGGTTTTATAATATTTTACACTTTATAGGCCTTGTGAACAAGGAGATCAAGGGGAAGTCTTGCGCACATGAGATTTGGCCCAAAGGCTAAATTGGTCCAAACGCCCCCTGCATGCAAGGGCTTGGCCCGATCTTTCCTATCCTATTTTATTTTTGCCCCAATTAAGTTTTCCCACGTGCTGAAAGCTTTTACCTAGAAAACCTATTTTTTTGGTACTTTGAATTTGATTAATTCAAAACTCAGTGCCTATCTTTATGCCACCTTCTACCACGTTCTCTGATCTTCCTAAAACACTTCTTAATTCTAGGAACCTCTTCTAACGTTCATAATTTCTACCACTATAAATATTTCCTACCTCTACAAATGTGAAATACACTATTCCTGGGTTCTCTCTTTCTCTTATACTATTGTTTCTGCTCCTATGCTAAAAATAGAGAAGGCTTGTTTTATCCTAGGAGGGTTGAAATAAACCCTTTAGGGTAGTGCTACAGCACAACTCAAGCATAATCCCAGTTTTGGTTTTCCCAATTTTTACAACATTTTTAAATACAAATATTTGTATTTGTTTTATTTATTTGTAGTTTATATGCTCATAAATGAGCTTTTCTATTGTGATATCATGCAATTTGAGCTCTTTGAGCTTTAGTTATTGTAAATGCTTGTTCCCTTTGTTCTTCTATTGGATTTAAGCAGACTCAAGTATTCAACTCATTTTAATGTTCTATATTATTTCTATAAGGATGACTAAACTCATTCCATATGTTAATTTGGAAGGAGATTTTCTAGTAGTCTGGTCTTATAGGCCCAAATTACATTACAAGCCTCATTAGCGCAATTTTTTTGAGCTCATCAAGTTTTTTTTTTTTTTAATCCTTGCAAAATAGTCTTATTAATGACTTTTGTTAGATTGTTAGTTTGTGGATACGCCACTAATGTGAATCTCAACTTTATACCAAAACTTTCATAGAAGATTTTTAACCTTTAAAGTCTTTCTTGATTTCCTCATTCTTGCTTATGAATGCTCTGTAAGCCCAAATTACATTATAAAGCTCATTAGCATAATTTTCTTCTGCCCATCAAGTCCTTTCTTTAGTCCTTATAGTTAGGGGTGAGCAAATATCGGTTCAGTTTAAAAATGCCTAAAACCGAACTAAACCGAACCTATATCGGTTCGATTCGATTTAAAAAATTCCTAAAACCGAATTGAGCCGAACCGAATTTTTTCGGTTCTTTTATTTTTTATTTTTTGACTTTCCTTTCACTTTTTAAATTTTTAAAATTATTTTATTTATTTAATTTTACAATATTCTAATAAGATTTATAAGATATATTAATGTTAATTTTTTATATTTATTTTATTTATTTATTTTATAAAAAATTAAATGAATCGATTCTCTAAAATATATTTAAATACGTTTTGTTAGAATTTTTTTGGTAGTAAATAATTTTATTAAGAGTTTTATATATTTAGAAACTAATATTATTAATAAAATTTAAAATATTGGTACTAAACCAATTAAACCGACTTATAAATATATATATATAATTTTAAATATACTATGAATTCGGTTTGGTTCAGTTTAATAGATTTTTTACTCTGGAAACCGAACCAAACTAAACTTATTTTGGTTCAATTCAAACCAAAATAACAAATTTTATCATGAAAATAGAACCAAACCAGTTGGTTCGGTTCGGTTTTCGGTTATTTTTTTCTCACCCCTACTCCTATTAATGACTGTTGTAAGGCCGTTAGTCTATGGATAAGGCACAAATGTGGACCTCAACTTTGTAACAAGCCTGTCATACAAGGTTTTGAACCTTTAAAGTCTTTCTTGATTTTCTCATTCTTCCTTTTAAAGGCTCATTCTTCTCTTTCTTTTTCTTTTGCAATGCTCTTCTATTCTCATCAGGATTGATGAGCCTTTTAGCAATCACCATTGCTTTAAAAAAAGGTTTGAGGTTTCTTAATCATTATCTTGTGACGGAGCTTTCTCATCCTAGTTTTTTACTTCAAAGTATCAATCACAACTTCATGACTTAAGTGCTCAATTTGTATGGTTTTGTTATCAAACACTTCAAATCATATCTTTTCAAATAAAAATATCAATTTTTAAATATATTTAATTATTGTTATTAAAATATTTTTTATTCATTAAAAATAAAATAATTGTGTTTTCTTATTGTTCAATAACATATAGTTTTCCCTTTAGTGAGTTTTAAATAAAAATAAAAATATTATTCTTAATTCATTAAACTATATTTAATAAAGAGTGCACAATATACCTTTAATTAGTTAATTGGAATAAAATAATAAAAAATGCCAACAATCTAGTAAT
Organism: Macaranga tanarius; assembly: GCA_949673435.1. Lineage (NCBI taxonomy): Eukaryota > Viridiplantae > Streptophyta > Magnoliopsida > Malpighiales > Euphorbiaceae > Macaranga > Macaranga tanarius. The sequence continues at coordinate 1,232 of CATIWO010538260.1, read as the reverse complement.
TTGACTTCTTTAACACAAGTTTAGGAAGAAAATTCTAAAAGAAATTTTTAAGTGTGCAGAACTAAAAATATGAGATTTTGATGCAGTACAATCTAAATTTATGCTCTTGATATAACAATATTTGAAAATTTACAGACTTAAAATAAATTTTATCATAAAAAAAAAAAATTTGATGTGAAAATATTTTAAAGTCAACCCCATTTAAAAATAATGTCGTACAAGATTTAATTTCCATATTTAAAATATATGTGCTTGAGGATATATTTGTTATTTTTATATATTGAAACTACAATGTTAACCATAAAAATAAGAATAACATTTTTAATATATGCTTTCATGCCGGTACAATTCGTAGTGTTTAGCACAACTTAAATATGACAAATACCCCTACAAACTTATCAGTTTCCATGTCTAAATTCAATTTCTATGATGTAGCGACAATGATGATGACCCGTAAAAGAAAATATTTATTTTTGGATGAATTGAAAAGCCCTGATCTAAGAAAATAAAAGAATAATATTAATAATAAGATAAAAGAGGAAAACAATAATTGACAATTCATAATGCCTTTGAAGTTTTAGATACAGTGCCGCGTATGTAGTAACCTGTAAAGGATGTTGAATTAAATATGTGAGGCATCGCTGAGAATTACAAATTATGTAGTTCTTTACAATGTCATGCTGGAAAACCTGAGAAAATTCTTTTTCTTTTCTTTCCTTTTATCGTCAAAATATAGCGATAAAACCAATTTTAATATCCTTTCCTGTTGTAACATCAATTGAACATCCTTTTCAACACTGACATTAACAACAAAATGGAGAACAATGTAAGGTTCTCGCATAATCATACGCATGACGACAGAAAATTTCTCCTTTCAATACCAGTTTAACATATCTAACCTGGCAAAGCTTCCCCCTCTTTTGCTTCTTTCATCTGGAAGTTCTGTTATCAAATTGAAAAGGAAGAGGCATGGCAATGAAGAAGGATTTCAGTTCAACATTTCTTTCCTCTGCGAGTCCTGGACGACAACAATATAATAATCGTCTTTACTTGTGCACTGGCAGCAATCACGTCGAAAGTGTAACATTCACTTCGATCGAGTCGTCGGTCAAAATGATATCTTTCCCGTTTTCAGCTTTTGGGTGATCAGGGCAATCCATTTTAATCCTCACATGTAAAGGCTTCATAAAGATGAGGTCTCTCAAATCTGCATTAGATTTTAACAAGAGTTG
>CATIWO010537911.1:0-10958 GCA_949673435.1 Macaranga tanarius | reverse complement strand
GTGTAATGGTAGACAATGGGTCAGCCATCAATGTTTGCCCTTTGAAGATCTTGCCCCGACTTGGATTGAGTGCTGCTGACCTACAACCTACTGATGTGATAATCAAAGCCTATGATGATACTAAAAGGTCTGTAGTTGGCACATTTAGAACCTTAGTCAAGACTGGACCTATCGAGGATTGGGTCACACTCTATGTGATTGACATTCCAGTCACTTTTGCTGTTCTCCTTGGAAGACCTTGGTTCCACCCTCTAGGAGGTGTCCCCTCTACTGTTCACCAAAAGATCAAATTTCTCCATGAGGGGAAGATTGTTACTATTCATACTGAGACCGAGGCAGCTGTTGCAGCCCTAAAATTGGCTCCCAAGGAAATCCCTTTGAATCTGGGTTTTGAAGTTTGCATGATTTATGAGGACTCTATGGAGGAGAAAGTGCTAAATATGCTGAAAGGGATGAATTTCATGCCGGAACTTAGATTGGGTAAGAATCAGACTGGGCCACCAGAATTTATGGAAGCTAAGTTACAAATTTTGAGGTACGGTTTGGGTTATTATAGAGAAAAGGATGGTCCTAACAGTGAAGAGAAATGGTCACTCTGGGAGAAGTTTGTTCAAGAAGGGAATTATCAGCCTTATAAGAGTAAGCCAGAACCACTGCTGCTGAATGGGAGGAAGGTCCCTAGTTTTGAGATTTTTGTGGATTATCTGACTGGAGAAGATGTTATGGAACATGGGGTATCTGAGGAGCTGATATTGGATGAGGAGGTTGCTATTGTTGTTGCTAAGGACACTGCTGGTGTTGGGAAGAAGGTTGACAAAGGAAAAGGGATTGCTGAAGAGGGAAAAGAGGATGCTGCTGGAGATAATATTATGAGTGAAGACGTGGCTGTGAATCTAGAATCCTTTGTTCAGAACTCTTTTGTTGATTCTTACGTTGATGACTTTGATGTTTCTTTTACTAGTTTGTTTGACATTGATGATTTATTTTTCTCCAAGTTTGATGCAATGAAATCTGAATTTGCTTACTTGTGTGATGTCTTACCCAATGGTTATGCTCATTGTGATGATCATTTCGTGCATATATTTGACATTAATTCAGTACAAACTGAAATATTTAATTTAGGTACAATTGAAAATCCTAAAAATATATTAATTGCTTCTGATTTAACTCATGATAAGAGAGAAAAAATGAAAGAAATATTAATAAAAAGGTAGAAAGTATTCGCTTGGGGTTATGAGGATATGCCCGGGATAGATCGAGAGATAGTGGAGCATGAAATCCCGACATACCCCCATATTACGCCAGTCAAACAGAAAATGAGAAGGTTAAGACCAGAATGGGCCCTCCCAATCAAAGAAGAAGTGGAAAAGCAGTTAAAAGTGAAATTTCTTGAGGTTGTGGATGATACGAAATGGCTTGCAAATATAGTTCCGGTACCGAAGAAGGATGGAAGAGTGCGGATGTGTGTGGATTACCGGGATTTGAATAAAGCTTGTCTAAAAGATGATTTTCCGTTGCCACATATAGATACTCTAGTGGATAGTGCTGCATCTAGTGCAATGTATTCTTTCATGGATGGATTTTCTGGGTATAATCAGATCATGATGGCCATAGTTGACAAAGCAAAAACTTCCTTCATAACTGAATGAGGAGTTTATTGTTATATAGTGATGCCGTTCGGATTGAAAAATGCTGGGGCAACGTATTAAAGAATGGCCACTACTCTGTTACATGATTTGATCCACAAGGAGATTGAAGTGTATGTAGATGATATGATGGTAAAATCTTCAACTAGAGAAGGAAATTTCGAAGCTTTAGAGAAGTTCCTTACTAGAGCTGAAAGGTATAATTTGAGATTGAATCCGAAGAAGTGTGTGTTTAGGGTTTCCTATGGAAAGTTACTGGGACACATAGTTAGCAAAAGGGGAATTGAGATAGATCCTGATAAAGTCAAAGCTATCAGTGAGATGCCAGCTCCAAAAACTGAGAAAGAGGTCAGGGGTTTTATTGGAAGACTACAGTACATCAGCAGATTCATAGCCAGGTTGACTACAATATGCGAGCCGATTTTCAAGCTACTTAAGAAGAATCAGCCAGTGATATGGGATGACAATTGTCAATAGGCTTTTAAGACTATCAAGAAATATTTAATGAAGCCTCATGTGTTACAACCACCAAGGATGGGTGAGCTGTTGATTCTATATTTGGCCATTGAGAAGGAAGCTGTTGGAGCCATGTTAGCGCAAGAAGATGAGAACGGGGTAGAGCATGCGGTATATTACTTGAGCAAGAAGTTTCTTCCTTATGAAGCTAATTATAACTTGGCGGAAAAGACATGTTTATCAGTTGTCTGGGCAGCTAAGAAGCTTCATCACTACTTCCAATCCTATAAAGTTCAAGCAATTTCAAAATATGATCCTTTGAAGTATCTTCAGCAAACTCCATCTCTCACGGGTAAGTTGGCTCGTTGGCTAATACTGCTTACGGAGTTCGATATCGAATACCTTTTTAGGAAGGTGATCAAAGGAAGAACAGTAGCTGATTTTTGAGCACACAATCCAATTGATGATGATCATGAGTGGGAATTAGAGTTTCCGGATGAGCATCTAGGGGCAATTGAAGTGCAGGGATGGAAAATGTACTTTGATGGTGCTGTTAATAATAACAGGGTAGGTATAGGAATAATTCTAATTTCACCAGAAGAAGAGATGATCCCTATGGCTAAGTGGTTGGAATTTAAAGTAACTAACAATCAGGCAAAATACGAGGCATGCATCTTCGGTTTGGAAGCTTTGCGGGGTGTGGGGGCAGAAAATGTAACAGTGTTCAGGGATTCGATTCTAGTGGTAAAATAGATTTCTAAAGAATGGGAAGTCAGAGAGGACAGATTGAAGATATACTGGGAATACTTGGCCACAATTTTTCTTTCCTTCAATCAATACAGATTTGTGCACCTTCCAAGAGAAGAAAACCAATTAGCATATGCTTTGGCTACTTTGGTATCAATGTGGCAAAGTAATGTAAAGACTCTAGCTAAGCCACTAATTTTAGCAAAGTCCAGAATTTCGTGTTATGAAGAGATGAGGATAATGACAGTTAGATCAGATGAAAGACCATAGTACCATAACCTGTAGGCTTATCTTAAGACAGGCCAGTTCCCTGAAAATGCGGATAAGAAGGAGAGATTGTCTCTAAAAATGTTATCTAGGTAGTTTATCAGTCTTAATGGGATGCTATATAAAAGAATGCCAACCGGGGTACATTTGCGATATGTGGATAAGGAAGAAGCTGAAAAGATCATAGAAACTGTGCATGCGGGTGTCTGTGGTTCTCATATGAATGGAACAGTGTTGGCAAAGAAAATAACTCGACAAGGGTATTTTTGGCTCACAATGGAATCGGATTGTATCAAATTTGTGAAGAAGTGCCACAATTGTCAAGCTTACGGGGATGTCAGTCATTTGCCTTCAATAGAACTTTAGGGTTTAACTTCTCCGTGGCCTTTTGCAGCTTAGGGAATTGATATCATTGGAGAGATAAGGCCAACCGTGTCTAATGGGCATCGATACATCGTGGTTGCAGTCGATTATTTTTCTAAATGGATCGAGGCTAAATCGTACACTTCAGTTGGGTCAAAACAAATGGCAAGATTCACAGAGAGAAACATCATCTGTAGATATGGGTTGCCTCACCATCTTGTAACCGATAATGGGGTACAATTCTAGTCTGAGACTTCTGCCCTACTTCAACATTACAAGATTGAGCATCATCGTTCATCTCCTTATCGTCTACAAGCTAACGGGGCGGTTGAAGCTGCGAATAAAAATGTCAAGCGGATTCTGGCAAAGATGATTGAGAATTACCGAGATTGGTCTAATTACCTGCATTTTGCATTATGGGGGTATCAAATAACTGCGAGAACGTCTACTGGGGTCACTCCTTATTCTTTAGTATATGGGTATGAAGCAGTACTTCCGGTGGAATTAGAAATTCGGTCATTAAGGGTTTTATTAGAATTAAAGATACCGAAATACCAGTGGATTGAGAGTCGACTGGCACAGTTAGCTTTGTTAGATGAAAAGTGGTTGAAGGCCATGTATCACTCACAGCTGTATCAAAAAAGGATAGCTCGAGCTTATAATAAGAAGATCAAGCTAGAAAAGATAAAAGAGGGTGATTTAGTTTTAAAGCATACAAAGCCACTCCTTACTGATCCAAGAGGAAAATTCAAGCCAAATTAGGAGGGGCCTTATTTTGTGAAGAAAGTGTTCTCAAAGGGGGCAGCAATATTGACAAATCTGGAAGGGAATGAATTTATAAATCCCATCAACATGGATAAAGTCAAGAATTACTTTCTGTAATATCTCGCTAGGGAGAAAACCTCTAAAGAGGCTGTCTAGGCAAAATTTAGAGATAAAAAAATGATAAAAAGAGAAGAAATAAAAATAAATTCCTACTAGATTGAAAACCTCAAAAAGGGGCAGTCTAGGTAAAAGTTAAGGATTGAATAAAAAGGAGAGAGAGTGAATAAAATATTTGGATGGAAAACTTGCAAGGGCAGGCCATCCAACGACAAGAGTTATGTTAGAAGTAATTTTTATGTGCAATTGTACTTAATTTAAATGCTTTAGTTCGTCTTTATTATTGTTGAATGTTGTATAAAATGCTTATTATAATAAGACTAACTAAAGGGAAAGACATCACATGAGAAGGAAAAATTAAGTTAAATTACTGAAATCTAAAGAAAAATAAATCTAAGTCCTCTTTCTTTTATTTTTTCTCATTTCCTGCATGCTAATCTTAAACAAACCCCTTATCTTCTGATTCTTCACAAACTCATCTTGCTCTGTTTGTTGTAAGTAAATCCATATTTTATAATGATCATCTGTAGTAGTATTCCCATCTTCTGGAATGCCTCTCCTGATAGTACGTCGAGGCCAAGTTGCTGAAAAGTTCTCCACAAAGTTCTGAGTAAGAGGTCCGGGCTAGAATCCGTGAGTAGGTTCCATAATTAGTTATTTTTCTCTATACTGATGGCAAAGGCGAGAAGGGTAGTAGAAAGAGCAGAGGTGCAACCCAGTAAGAGGCATATAATGAGTATAAGTCCTAGTGGTCACATGCTTGATGTTCCACCAAGGGCACATCCACTGTACTCCAAACTTTGGGAAATTGGCCAACCATTCCTTCAAGTCAGTAGCAAGCTTCTGAAGAGAGTGTGTGCGCACTTGCTTTGCCTTATACTTCGCAACATTAGGTGAAGGAGCCAGTAGCTTCAATTTCTCTTGGAACCAAATCTAAAAAAATAATAAAAAATAATAAAAAAAAAGGAGAGAAAGAAAAAAATAATAATACCACCAAGAGCATTGGACTACCAGTAAAGCGGTGTGTCACTGACAGGTTATCCAAACTAATCAGAGTTTCAGCTAAGATAACTGGGATAGGATTGAAACCATATTCGACCTGATCAAGGATTTGAAGGAGTTTGGTATCACCATCCCTTGAAGGTGAAACTAGCAGAAACTGAGCATACAGACATAGTGCAATCATCCTTAGCCAATACACTTCTTTGTTGTTCACAGCCACTGCAACCTTCAAGAAGGACTCAATGATGATATTGTTCCCTATCACATGTGCAAGAGAAGATGAAGGAGGGAGGTTGAATAAGTGAGCCATCTGATTCTGAATATTTCTTTCGTCTGGGTTATTGAATGGGGGAACTGCGACCTGTTTGGTTGAATCATCTGGGTAACCCAAGATTGCTCCAAATTCTTCAGGCAGAGGATAGATTTTAAAGTTATTAAATCTGAAAATATGGGTCTTGGGATCCCAGAATTGGGCAACAGTGTGCAGAAAAGGATAATTGATCTTGCATAAATAGAGGGATCGAAAGACAGATAAATGAAAGACATTCAGTTTTTGCCAGTCTTCACCGCCTAAACTTTGAAGAATGGGTCGGATTAGCTTCAAGTTTTATTCTGTCATGGTTTTCTAGGGTTTTTAGGATTTCTCAAGACTTGGGGCGGCTATGATACTGAGGGAGCATTTTTATAGGGTTTTAAAGTGTTAAAATTGGAAGAAAATCGTAGCCAGAATCGAAAAGGCACTGCCTCTATACGAAGAGGCGTACGTCTCTTAGGTGTAAAAATGCCACCTCTTCTAGTTAAAGAGGCGGCGCCTCATAATGAAGAGGCGGCATCTTTTCCCATAGAGACGGTGCCTTTTCATACTGATTTAGTGCTATTTGATTATTTTTTGGAGGGTTTTGACCCAAAATAGATAGTGGAAGTTGTGTATTTGATTGGCAAACATGGAATAGAGCAAAATGCAACAAAATTTTTAAAGCCTTTCAATTTTAATGTCAATATAAGAGTTTATGTCTAAAAAAAAAAGCCCAAAAATCCCTAAAAACTAGTCACATGCCTACTACCTAACCTCTTCTAATATCTAGATCCTAATCTAGTCCTCCTCGGACTCTGTCTCCTCAAGGTCCTCACCCTCTCCAGCATCCTCGCCCTCTTCAGCACCGGCAGCTGTAGCTGGGATGCTGGGTGTTGTGTGGATGTCAGGTATAGCTCCCATTATGGAATCATCATCGTCATCCATCATCTGATAAGCCTCGAGCTGATGTTGAAAAGACCGGATCTGAGCATCCAACCCCATGCAGTGAGTCTGTCCAAATAAAAAAATGGAAGAGGTAAGTAAATCATTTAAGCATGCATACATGTAAAATAAATAGAAAAATTTGCATACCCTCCATTCTTCTGAGTTCTAGTCGATCAGGTCTCGTTGAGCCTCGACCATCCTAAAGAGATGCTCTCCCTACTCTCTAGGAACCTACAGGTATAAAAATTTTGAATTACATCAGTACTAATAAATGTTTTTAGTGAATAAAAGTGATCAGGTGCAAATTAAACTCACATGAGTAGCAGAAGGAGGTACAAGTGCCGGACAACTCCTCGGGTCGAGAGACAAGATGACCCGAGTCCGTCCTCCGGAGGCGCTCCAGTATCGTGCAGTAGGCTCCGGAGGAAAGGAGAAATCCCCATGTGCATAGAGAGGTGGTACATCAGGGACCCTTGGAGTAGGAGTAGGGGCGGGAGCATGAGAAGTACTAGCTCCTGCCTCGGTAGTAGCAGACTGGGTATGAGCCCATCGGGAAAGATGCTCACCCGAGGACTGAGACCTGATCTGGGGACCAGTGCCTCGAGGTTGAAGCTCTAAATAAAAAATATAGTCAGAAAATGCTTGAAGAGAAGAATGCATAGTTATTGAAAATAAGAAAGAAATACATGTGTGACAATACCTTCCAAAGGGAGTTGTCCTAGTAACTTCTCTCGGACGAAGGTGCGGTAAGCTCCCGACTGGCAGGCGAGGACATAATGAGTAGCGGATGACCTATGGAGCGCTCATGCAAGGTCATCATCCATCAACTCGTGGGTCCACAATATGGCTGCAGGAGGGTCTAGCAAAACACGTCTCCTAACAGGACCCAAAGACCATCCCAGTATACTCTCTCCCAGGTAGAAGACCCTCTGAAAAGGTCCTACCAGTAGGATCCTCTTCTTAACCAATGGTTCAGAGCGAACCATGGCGTCGGACCACTGCTCAGTAGGTCCCCAAGGAGCATGCGACACCTGTTAACAACGAAGAAAAGGTAAGTTTAAGTTTTGAATTTTAGAATAAAATAATTAATACTTTCAATTTTATTTGTAGGATACCTCACTCCAAATAAGCTTGTTAAGGTACTCACGGTGGAGATGAACCCGAGACATGGCCCGCCTACCGATCCGGCTGTGCCCCCATTGGCTCAAAAGGGGAAAAGCAAAGGCGCCTGACGTCATACCCCTAATCAGTCCCAACTCGAGGCCCCAAACCTGCGCACATTTTCGTAATGGGTAAAAAAAATGATAAAAAAATTATGGAGAAGAAGAAGAAAACATACATGCGTGGCATGCCAAAAGCCGCAAAATCGGTGAGCTCCCCGAATGAACTCGTCCATACCCCAATACAGGTGTGCAAGTGCAGCTAACCCCCAGTCATAGGTATGGATCAGATCCACGTCTCTCAAGACCATCAGCAATACCAAGTCCATAGAACTGGCAGCATCACAGAAAAGTGTCATCCCCAATAAATATAAGATGAAGGCTCGGACCACCTGGTCAATCTAACGAGGAGTCGTGATGTCCTCAACTCGGACGCTTGAGTAATGGGTGAAAAGGGAGTCCAACTTGATAGTATGAGTCCCCTTCATGGCATGGGTCATACCCAGTAGACGATCAATAAAGGCCACATGCCTAGTTGTCATCAGCTCCAAATAATGATCAAGGGGAACAGGATCCCCAGCACAAGTGATCCCCGTAATAGCCACGAAAGCTAACGGGTCTAGAGTTAGCTCGCCAATGGGCAGGTGGAAGGTGTGCGTGGTGTCCATCCATCTCTCCATCAATGCATACAAACCATTGAGGTCATGGTGACCAGAAACGGTAGGAAGAGCCAGGATGAAAGGCTCGAAACTTGTTATACGAATCCGGTCCCGAAGTGAGTCACTCATGGTATCGTACCACTATCGGGCACCTGTAACATTGTCAGCACCATTCATAGAGTGCCGGTCGAACTGCAGGGAGTATTTGAAGTTTTAATTGGTCTAATTATAAGAAATAGAGCTTTTAGGCAAAAAGACAATGCCTTCGTCTAAGGGGCGACGTCTCTTCACTAAAGAGGCACCGCCTCTTCGGCCAAAGAAACGACGCCGCTTAGTAGAAGAGGCACCGCCTCACCGAAGAGGCGACGCCTCTTCGGCTCGGAAAGCTGAGCCTTTTGGCCTCTGGATCTTGATTTCATGTTCATTTTTCATGCAATTTTTTATGAAAATAACATCTATACTATTAATGCTAACTGACCCACTCCTAATTTTGATTTAAAAAAGTAGGAAAAGAAGACTAACCTCTCCTAAAGCTCGCGAGCAGATGTGGGTATCGAGAGAAGCCCTTAATAGGAGTCCCCCGAGGTACTCCAAGCTAAGTGAGTGTGGTGCACGAGCCTCCGGGGCTACTACGATCCAGTTGGGATGGGCTGGAGTGCGATCTGTTATAGGATCCATAATGTTTGTGTTTGAAAGAATGAAGAAAAAGAAAATAAGCGCGAAGTAGAAAATGAAAAAATGAATTTGAATTTATATAGAATTGGCAAATTACCACTTTGGTTCCCAGGGAATAAATTACTATCTAATACCTGAAGATTGCTATCTAACACAATCAAATGCGAAGCATTAACGTGGAGCATCGATATTGAGCCTCTCGGGGTTGTACCTCGAGGATGACGGCACACAAAATGAGGCCTCTTGATTTTGAACATCGAGGATGACGGCGGCATAGATTCAACCTCTTGATTTTGAACATCAAGGATGACGGTATGACAATTACGCTGTTGTGAAGCAACAAATCAACTAATCTCGCAAAATCTCTCGGGTTATACCTTGAGGCTGAAAGTGTAGCGACAGGATCCCGGGATTGAAGAATATGCTTTTAATCTGTGCATTCATTTTTTTCTCTTTTCTTTTTGAAAAATTTGATTTAAAAAATTATTTAGTTTTTAAAAATCAGGGGGCAAACTGTGGGCACCACGGTTTAGCCGACCCAAAAAGAAAGGTCCAGTGATGAAAAATGGCAGCTAAAGCCCAATTATCGAGGAATCGGACTCTAAGCCCATTTAAAATTTTTGATTAATTAAAAATTAATAAGCTAAGCCCTATTCAAAGAGGAATTTAGCCCAGAAAAGCCAGGCTCGTGTGGTCTGATGGGCCAAGCCCATCAAAACAAGCCCTTTGGGCTTTGTAGGTCCAGAGGCGCCGCCTCTAGCCAAAGAGACGGCGCCTCTTCGAGTCTGTAACGGAAAAAAAATTGAAGTTGCTTAAATGGTGGAATGTGGGTCGCCCCATATTCCACAATTTCTCTCCCACGTTCGTGGGAGAGAGAATAGACATTTAGGGCTTATTTAGCCTCTATAAAAAGAAAAGAAAGACAAGGAAAAGGGGGTTAACAACTTTAACTAAAAGAAAAAAAAAGAGCTAAAAAAAGGGAGAATTGAGAACAGAATTTGAGAAAGAGGAAAGAGTCCGAAGTCCATAAACAAGGAAGCTCATTCAAACACCATTTCTGATGGCCAAATCAATTTCAAGTTCAATTTCTCAGTAAATTTACATGTCTTTTCTAGCTTTTGTTTAAAATTTCATTCATTCTAACTTTTGATTATTCTAAAATTGTAGTGCATGTTTATTTAAATATGTGTTGAAGTTATATTGACTTTGTGACTGTAATTGGTAATATCCGGACCTCTTTTACGCCTGTTTAATTCATTTTTCTTTTCTCTGTTTTGTATTTTTGGCCGAGACAGAGGCGACGCCTCTGTGAAGAGGCGCCACCTCTTCATTCATAGAGGCGACACCTCTATATCAAAAGAGGCGCCGCCTCTATCCCGCAGCGCCATTAATTAATTTATTTTTATATTATTTAATTCTCGAGTTATTTTTGTAGAGTTCTGATGATACCTGGAGACTATTGAATCTTTAGAGATGGTGCTGGAACAACCATAATGGACATTTTCCATTATTTTAAAATTTTTAAGATTTATTATTTTATTTAATTATTCTTAATTGTGGGATTTGTAATCTTTTCTCCTCCCTCCATTCTTTGTATGCTTTATTTCTGTTTTATTATTGTTTATTTGGTTGATTGTTTTGGATGAATGTTAAATATAGAATTGCATGTAAATTGGACTAATTAATTAAATTTGGACTAAAATATAAAATCGAACATTTTTTTGAATTGAAATGGAAATTTGCATGTAATTCAAGAAATAACCAAATAATCGAAAATAATAAAATATAAGACACAAACGGAGGCCGATCGCAAGGTCGGATGGGCCACTAAAAGCCCATACCCAGTTTCCGGACCCAATCT
>CATIWO010537825.1:0-12359 GCA_949673435.1 Macaranga tanarius | reverse complement strand
AATAGCCCATGCTATTAGGTAAATACAATCAATTGCATCAGTCCTAATAATAGTTAATAGTTGTCCTCCATGCATTCCCTTCAAAAAGTAGCCATCAACTGAGATAAGAGGTCTATAACCGTCCTTAAAACCAGTCTTAAGAGATCTAAGGTATACATACATTTAAGAAAACACCCTATTATCCAACTGAAAATTCACCGTTGAACCCAGATTTAATTAAAGCAGTTATAGTCTATAATCATGCAACCTTGGTATTTGCTCTTTCTCATCACTATAAATCAATTTTAGAGCTATACATTTAGCTCTATATGCCTTAGGCATACTGATGTCAACTTTTTGGTTGCTCTTCATAGCTTGCATTATGCCTTCTAGGGACCATGTTGGATTAGCCCTAAAATTCTCTAAGTACATCTCAGCAATCCAGCCAAGACTGACATGGCTAATTGAGTGTTCCCTCCCACACTCATCCTTTAAAACACCAGACTTAATTTAAATTGTTTTCTTATCATGGTTCATTAAAGATACCTAAATATAAAATTGACAACCTTTTCTATAAAAAGCATTGGATTTCTTTCTATTGTTGGGCCTAAAAATCACCTTAAACCTGTTCTTAATGCTGAAATTCTTAAATACCATCTTAAATTGAATGAAATCTCTGAACTTCATTCCAATTTTGAATTTTGAATCCCTCATCATTGTTTCTTATATAAACTTAGGAAATAAAGCCTTGTCTACATGACTATCCTCTTCATAAATTTTAAAGGCTGATTCTAATATATTTGATGGGGCATAAGTAAATGTATTAGATTTATCAGTCCCACAATCTACATCATTTTTAGCTCTAGGCATATCCCGCTCAATCTCCATATCAACATACTTTTAAAACATCTTATTATCATAATCTTCTCATAAATTATAATCACAATAAAAAAAATTCAAAATCTTTTTAATCTTCTATCTTTTCACTTTCTTCCTTAACTTCTAAATTAGACTGTATATCATCTTCTCTAGTTATATTAGCATCATATCCCTTGTCTATCCTAGCCTTTCCTACATTAGTATTAGAGTCTTGAACACTCACTACATTGTCATCTCTATAATAAATATGAATTACTCTTGAACCATCCATAAACATTGACATCTCAATAGCATTGTTGTCATTATCTAGATGTCTTAATATATTGTTATACACTTTTTTGGATTTAAAAAAAAAAGACTTTTGCTATATATCTATTCCTACTTCTTTTTCCATAGACTTAATTTCTACCAAGGATATTTTATTTGAACTACAAAAATATATATCCAACTATATGGTGATAATAACCTCCTTCATATTTACCCCCAACATCATGCATGTGGATGCTAAAAATACTCAAATCCATGTACTACAAATAATTGAAAGAAGAAATATTTAACATTCAAAAATTATATAACCAAAATATTCCTCAATCAAATCCCTAACTTTATTTCAATATTCATAAAATTGAAACAAATAACATCACATGAAATATAGTACAACTAATTTCAAATTTTACAAAACTACAATCCTTAAAAATCATTAATTTAATAAAATCCTTAATTTTATATAATAAAATCCCTAATTTTATTTTACCAAAATTTTAACTTAGGGATGCACAAAAATGTTACAATCCTTAATTTCATTTTTACATGGCCAAAAAATCCTAAAATTATTTTTAGTAAAACCCCTAATTTTGTTTTAATATTACCTAAAATCCAAAATTCAAAGCATGTACAAACAAAAACACAATGTTATCAACTATTACTTACAATATTTAGGTCATTTTTCCCTTAGTAGCCTTCGTCTTCAGTCAATCATGTTAATTTCCTATGAAAATGAAAATGGCTTCAAAGGAATAATTTCATTTCTAGACGCAGAAAGAAGAAGATTGATAGTGAAAAGACTCAGAAAGGTAGAACTTCTAAGATTTGACAAAGATCGGTAAAGTTTGGTTAAACTTTTAAGATTGCAAAAAGGAGAGATGATAAATTATTAATTCTATCAATACAGAGTTTGGAATTTCACTTTTCACTTGGTTCATATATTAACTTATTAGCATCTTACTTTAACATAACTTGAATTATGCGTATGATTCTTAGCAATTAATATTCTTATAACTCTTTCAAGCAATTATAAGTTTGTTTAATTAACTCAATTATTAGTTATAACTTATGGACTCTCGCCTCTCTAAGCATAACTTAATAAATCATTAACCAAACTTAAGTACAAAGGTAAATCATGCAATATTAACAATCAAAAGGTATTTATAATCAGTTAACCATCAATAGATTTATTCTAGATTCTAAGCATTAATCACCTCTCGGTCTCATAATACTTATCAAAATATTCAACAAAAACTTGAAGCACAAAGCATGCATCATCTCTTAATCTCAACATACTTTAACTATAACAGTTATTGAATATAAATTAAGCATAAGAATAAAATCCATATAAAAAATCTAACTAGATTAAAGAAAAAAGTAAGAGTCAATACTTTCCTAAGCTACTTAGATCAATTCTATTACATAATAAAAATCTAGCCTAACATATTTTTTATTACAAGAATAAAAATCAAGATACTTCTTACAAACATTATAAAGAAATACAAGAAAAAGATATTAAAAACCTCATAGACTTGATCTTGTAGCCTTTGAATGCTTGAACTCCATAAATAATGATCTTGCAATTAAAAACTAAATTTAACTAATAAATGAATGTTTTTGGTGTTTTAAAATGAAAAAGAAGGTTGTGAATGCTTGAATAATGATCTAGATTGTATATGATGATAATTTCCATGCCCCAATGGTCTTTTTTTTTTTTTTTATAAGCATAGCTTATCTATGTGAAAGTTGGATGTGAATTTTTCTTGAAAAGTTGAGTTCTAATTAAATTCAAATTCTTAGTAATGCCCATGCAACTTAATGTAATGACCATTACCTAAATTCAGTATAGTTTCCGTTTTAAGCATGAAGGTAAAGATAACGGCTATGAAGGTGGTTCTTAGTGTCAAGTAATAACCATAAAAAGGAAGGTAACGACCGTTACCCTATCTTTGGTGCAAATTCATACTTGTAGGTGCACTGTAATAGGTGTTACTCAAGGTGTAACAACCATGACAAATTCTAAACTCCTTTTCCTTGCTTGATTTGGCTTTATTTGATCTCCATTTAAATCCAACTCAACTCTAAGTCTCCAAACCATATAAAACATGGAAAGACACATTAATTGCATGTAGAATCTTCATGATACATCTCAAATATAAAATTACAATTTAAACTAAACCTAATCCTATTTAAATTACGCAAAACTTAATAAAATATCAAATTAAATAATAATTTCTATATGAATTCCAAAACATCTAAGTATAACCCTAAATTAACACTTTTAACCATATTTTACAAATTAACCACACTATAATAAATAAAACTGACTAAATATTAACTCAAAATAAATCCAAAATATGGATTTATCAACTCTCTTATAGATTTTTGCATGTCTTCAAGTAAAGAACTTCATCAAAACTACAATTCATACATATTAAAGAAGTTCACAAAGTACGATCATAATTACACATACTTAAAGTAGTTTTTATATATCAAAACCAAAGATTAAAACCAAGTAAAAGATAGCACTTTCTCAATGGAATTAATGAACGACACACAAGATAAAACTCATAGATTATAAGAAAATTTGAATAATTTTAAATGTCAGAAATCCCTTAACCTTAAGGAATGATAGCTAACTAATTTATTTTTAATTTTTGATTTTTGTATGACTAAGGGCACCATTCTTCAAAAAATGACTCTTGCTTAATATAGATATTTAATATAAGACTTTTAACAAAAATACCTTACTTGAGTACTTTTGGATTACTCATATTTGGGTCTCTTTAGACATAGAGCATTGGCATTGGTGACCATCCCCTAACTTACTAAAAACCACAAGCATTGGAGTAGATGAAGAACGTTTGATTTTTTGAATTTTTGATCTGGCTTTGCCACATAGCCTATTTTTGATTTGATATTTTTGCACTCATGTATTTTCATAAATTTTTTTGTACTTTTTTTTTGATTAGTTAGTTTCTATCATAACTGAAAGATTCAATGGTGGTTCTAACACTTAAAATTGCATAACTAAAATAAATTTTCCATAAGATAGTATATTATACACCTTTCACTTCACTAAAAAAAGAAGTACTTTTTAAGTTAAATTAAATTCTAATACTCAATCTTAACTTCAAGTTTTAATATACAAGAACTAAGTCAAACTATAATTATACTAAGAAAACTCAACTTAATATACACGAATTATAATATTGGTAAATGTAAAAATATAAGGTGGGAAAATTGGAGTTAACATTTGAAAAGTTCTAAATATTATAGCATGATTAAGTTTTAGATTAACATAGTATACATTTAAACAACTTAGGGATGTAAAAAAAAATTAAAATTTCTTGCAAAATTCAAACTAACTAAACTAAATCTAAACTAAGCAATAAAAAAACAAAATAAACTAAGGACAAAGTAAGAAACTCTTTACACTTGAATTAGACATTGTCCTCAATGTTTCTATTTGAATAAGGAAAGTTGCTATGCTTTAAAAAACTATAGAACACTTCAAATTAAATTTGAGAATAACAATAAACAATAAATAATAAAGTAAATAATGCAAGAATGAAAGCACACAAACACACGACTTAACTTTCATTAATCTAAAATTAAGTACAACCTAAAACTAAAAAGTACACCCAAGTAACTAAACCTAACATAAAGCATTAAACATAATGAAAAATGAAAAAAAAAACATAAAACCTAAAAGCAAACAATATAACTAACTAAACATAACACATAAACAAAGAACCAAAAACTAGCACTTAAGCTTCCTTGATTATCACCTCCATCACATCATCATCATCACCTTCTTCACTTTCATAGTTATCACCCTCTCCCTCATCAACACCTTCATCACGTTGTTCATCATAATACATTCTACTTAGTGATTGATAAGGAGGAGGGATAAACCCTTTATGTGGAAAGTAGGCATCAAGGTTATGGCTCATTCTAGTGACATTTATTTTGATTACCCTAGCCACATTCTCCAAAAAGGTTATCCTCAAGTCTAAACCATAAATTTCTTGCATTATAGCCTATATGGTAACCTTTTATTGTGGTTGTTATTGCTCACCTTGCATTCCTTCCTCATATGCCTTTTCTTATGGTGGTTTTAGTGGTTGAGCACCCTTAAGATAAGGTGCTAAGACCATTTCTTGCCTTCGTCTCATAATTAAATCCATGTTTCATCATGATATAGCCAAACTTCATGCCATAGCCAAATTTCATGTCACCCCTATACCTTCTATAAGGTATAATGTCTACATTAAAATTCAAGCGTTTCGCTGAAGCCATCACCAAACCACCTATCCTAATAAAACCTCTTGATGTCTTAGCCACATTTCTTACTATATATGTAATAACATATGAAAGCTCAAGTTTCCTATCATGCACCATACTATGTAAAACTTTTAATTCATGATGAATCTCCATACCATCACTCTCCTTTCTTTTAAAGATGGTACAAGCTTATGCATATACCTAAGAAAATTTTAAATGCACATTTAGGACTAAACCTATCATCCAACCCTATGATGTGCCTCCAAAACTCATCTTTATTAAATTATAAAAATTGGGTGTAGTGAGTAGGCATCTTCAAAGTCCTTTTAATATCCCAAATTGACATCTCATAATCTTCATTCCCTAATCTAAAACTTGTCTTAGCATTCTATTCATCTAATTTAAAAAAGCTAAAGAATTCATGAATAATTATTACATGAAAAAGGTATATTTGCTTCACCCATTCTTCCTATCCTAGCCTTTCAATGTACATGTCCACTTCCTCCTATAAGTCAACAAACCTCAAGGCCTCCTTATCTATGTAATTATTTGGAATAACACTCTTATTGTATATTTTATGCAAACTTTTGCTCGTGAGCATTGTTCTGGAACCTAAACTTTTGAGGAAAAGGTTTATTAGTAGCCACCTCTTTCCTCTTCTCAACTCTAAACCTCTTGCCCTCTCTTTTTGACACAGTTGAAAATATGAAATGAAAAATAGATGAAAATATGAAAAAAAGTGTACAGAAAAGAAGAAGAATAGAAGAAAAGATAAAAATTATATAGAGAATGATGCAAAAAGGAAGGTATATATATATAGAATGACTAGTTAGAATAAAGGAAGGATTATAAAATTGAAGAGAATTCTTGATACATTAGGAACGTATAAGAATCCTTAAATAAGAAGGAAAGTGGAGAGAATTTAAAAGAAGATAAAAGAATGAGTGTTTGTATATGTTATGGGGAGGTTAAGGGTCATATGTAGTTAGTTTGGGTGAGAAAAAGACAAAAAAAAAGTAATGTATAATAATGATATAACCATTACTAGCCATTTGTAATAGTTAGTTTTCTTTCAAAATTTATAGGTGTAACGGTCGTTACAATAGGGATAATGGCTATTACACTATGGCTGCATTCATACAAATTTTCAGTATACTAGTAATGGGAGTTACACAATAGGTAATGCTAGTTATTTGCTATTTTCTTCAAATCCATCATAGTCATTACCCTTAAGGTAAAGGCCGTGACATATGGCTTGATTTGAATCTTTTTAAGTCCAAATTAAAATTTTTGCCCAATTTAGTCCCAACCTACTTTCGATTGTAATAATTAAACCCCAAAACTAAAGTTAGCTTATGTGTTATCTAATCTAACCTAAGAAAACTAACCTAAACATGCAAAACACCTAATTTTAAATCATAATAAACATCAAATCATACAAATACATGAATATGAATACTAATGAATAAAGGCTTAATAACATAAAGTTAGGAATGCTTGCCCAAATATGCATTTAAGCCTCTATTAATTGCTTTCCTCATCAATTGACCTACATGAAGAACATACAATTCAATTAGTAATGGGTTTTTAATTGAAAACAAAAACTAAATCAACTAAAACTAAAAGTAAAGGAAGAAAATTCTTAGGTTATCTCCCAAGAATTAATTTGTTTATAATGGTCTTAAGCTATACCATTACCTCTTTAGAGAGTTCAAGTTGTTAATGGTCTTAAGCTTACAAGAATTGATTTATTTATAATGGTCTTAATCTTACAAGAATGGGAATTATAAGTCCTTAGGCACATCTTCTCTATAATAAAGCTTCAACTAATGGCCATTCACTTTGAATGATTCCCATTGATTGTTTTGAATTTCAATAGCACCATAAGGGAATACCTTAGTTACTATAAATGGACTCAACCATCTTGTCTTTAGCTTTCTCGTGAACAACTGAAGATGTAAATTAAACAAGAGGACCTTATCACATCAATTAAAGCTCTTACGCTTAATCATTGCATCATACTATCTTATAGTTTTAGCTTTGAAAAGCTTAGCATTCTTATAAGCCCAATTGCTTATTTTCTCAAGCTCATTCAACTAAAGCAACTAAATTTATCCCACTTTCTTATAATCAAATATTAAGGCTTTAATAGCACATGTAGCCTTATATTTGAGCTCAATAGGTAGATGACAAGGTTTATTAAACACCATACGATAAGGTGATAAACTAATTAGTGTTTTATAAGTCATCCTTTATACATATTATGAATCATTAAGCTTGTGAACCTAATCTTTTTTTGTAGTGTTAACAGTTTTCTCCAAAATCTTCTTTAGTTATTTATTGTTTACTTTAACTTGACCATTTGTTTAGGGATAATCTGGTGTAGAGACTTTGTGCCTTATATTATAACGCACTATAAGTTCTTCAAACTGCTTATTACAAAAGTGATTTTCCTTATTAATAATGATTGCTTGAGGTGTATAGAACCTTGTAAAGAT
This sequence comes from Macaranga tanarius, assembly GCA_949673435.1. Taxonomy (NCBI): domain Eukaryota; kingdom Viridiplantae; phylum Streptophyta; class Magnoliopsida; order Malpighiales; family Euphorbiaceae; genus Macaranga; species Macaranga tanarius. The sequence goes on along the minus strand of CATIWO010537825.1, from coordinate 4,452 downwards.
CTTCTTTAAGAGCTTATGCACCACTCTAGCATCATTTGTTGCACATGCTTGACCTTTAACCCACTGAGACATATATTCAACACATACTAGAATGAATCTATTCCCATCCAATGAAAGTAAAGACCCTATAAAATCTATTCTCCATACATCAAACAACTAAAACTCTAAAATGTCAGCTTATAGCATCTTTTCACGCTTTAAAAGTCCTTCACTTCATTGGCACTTGTGACATCTATCCAGGAGCTTATGAGCATCCTTGATGATTGAAAGCCAATAGAACCCACACTCGAGTACCTTTGAAGCTGTCTTATTAGGTCTATAATGTCCTTCCTATAATAAGCTATGGTAATAGTACAAAATGTCATAAATGTCTTTATTAAGCATCCACCTTTGCACCTTGCCATCATTATACATCTTCCATAAGTATGGATCATACCAAATACAACTCTTGGCATCATGCATTAGTTTCTTGCGTTATTGACATGAATAGTGCTTTAGAATTCACATACTTGAAAGAAAGTTTGTTATATTTGCAATTCATAGTGTCTCTACATGTTTAAGAGTTAGAATAGACTTATCGAGAAAGGTTTCTTTGATATATGTGTCTTTATTAACACCTTTTTCTAAATGAGATAGATGAACTGCTACTAGGTTCTTTGAGCCTTTTTTGTCTTTGATCACTATATTGAACTCTTGAAGTAAAAGTACCTATCTAATAAGCCTTGGTTTGGAATCTTTCTCAGTAAGCAAGTACTTAATGGCGGCATGATCCCTATAAACAACCACCTTCAACCCAAGTAAGTATAACCTAAACTTATCAAAAGTGAACAGTGAACATAATTATTATCATCTCCTTCTCCGTTGTTGTATAATTGAGTTGAGCTTCTAAAAGAGTCTTACTCGCATATTAAATCACATGCAATTTTTTTATCATTGTGTTGCCCTAAAATAGCTCCAATGGCTTGTTCACTTGCATCATACATTAGCTCGAATAGTAATGTCTAATCTAGTGACACCACAATGGATGCTGAGATAAGCACCTCTTTTAACCTATTAAATTCAATTTTACACTCATTAGTGAACTTAAAAGGCATATCTTTTTTTTAGTAAATGAGTTAAAGGTTTAGCAATTTTAGAAAAATCCTTGATAAAATGCCTATAGAAACCAATGTGACCAAGGAAACTTCTAATTCCCTTTATGTTGGTTGGATAATTAAGGTTTTCAATGGCCTCAATCTTTGCACAATTAATTTTAATGCCTCTAGCCAAAATCGTATGCCTTAAGACAATGTCTTCATCCACCATAAAGTGACACTTTTCCCAATTAAGCATAAAATTGACATCTTTACATCTTGCCAAGACCTTTTCCAAGTTGTGTAACTAACCCTTAAAAGAGTTGCCAAACACTGAAAAATCATCCATAAAAATTTTCATGATATCCTCAACCAAATTCGAAAAGATTGCCATCATAGAACATTAAGAAGTGATAGATGTGTTCCACAATCCAAAAGGCATCCTTCTATATATATAAGTACCATAAGGACAAGTGAATATGGTCTTTTCTTTATCTTCTAGTGCAATGGCAATTTAATTATAACCCAAATAACCATCCAAAAAGTAATAGAAAGTGTGGCTCGTTATCCTCTCTAGCATTTAATCAATGAATAGCAAAGGAAAGTGGTGTTTTCTTGTGCTATTGTTGAGCTTGTGATAGCATATGTATACCTTCCATCCATTTACTACCATTATAGGAATGAACTCACTCTCTTCATTCTTAATGATGGTTATGCCATCTATTTTAGGCACACATTGAATAGGGTTTACCTATGTTGAATCCAAAATAGGATAGATGATGCTTTCATCTGGTAACTTCATAATTTATTTCTTAACCACCTCTTTCAAATTAGGGTTCAACCTTTTTTGGCGCTCAATTGTAGTCTTGTCCCCTTTCTTTATCAAAATTTTTTGTATATAATAGGATGTACTAATCCCCCTAATTTCAGATATTTACCACCTAATAGCTCTTATGCGCCTCTTAAGCATCTCCATAAGTAAAAGACATACATATTAAATGTAAAAAATATTAGCACTCAATTGTAGTCTTGTATCCTTCCTTTATTAAAATTTTTTGTATACAATAGGATGGACTAATCCCTTTAATGTTGGAGATCTGCCATCCAATAGCCCTATGTGCCTCTTAAGCATCTCCATAAGTAAAGGTTCTTGTTTATGGGTTAGTTTTGAAGATATTATGACAAATAAGGTTTTTTTTTTACCATGAAAGGTATATCTAAGGTGAGATGGTAAAGGTATAAGTTTTAGTTAAGGGGGATGACAATGGATGGTGGTGTAGGTTGTGAATTTTTAGTTAAGGCTTCATATTAGGGTAGGGTTATGAGCTCTTTAGGGTCTTGCACTTTGTCCACTTCAAAACACCTCTCTAAATCCACTATATTTTATGGTAGTGATGCATTCTTTTAAAACCTTCATATACTTATGCACCCACTAAATCCATGTAAAAGTCACGGTCACAAGTTTGCTTATAGGCATTGTACAAATCAAAATTGCACTTTTATTCACCCACATGAAGAGTGATAATGCCCTCATACACATCAAATTATGCTTTAGCCATGTAAAAGAAATGAATACCCAAAACTAATGGGATATCTTCATCCTATTTAAAATCAAGAACTATAAAATCTGTAGGAAATATGAACTTGCCTACCTTTACAAGCATATTTTTAACAATCTCAATGGGCTTTTCGGTTGTACGATCCAGTGATTGTAAACTCATGGTTATTTTGATAGCCTCTAAGTTCAATTTCTTAAAACTTGACAATAGCATGAGATTGATTAAAGCACCCAAATCACATGAAGCCCTTTGAAATTATAAACTCCTTATTATGCAAAAAATGGTGAGACTTATAGGATGTCTAAGCTTAAGTGGAAGCTTGTTTGTTATCAATGCACTAGATGCCCTATTAAATATGATGGTCTCAAGCTTCTCTAACCTCTTTTTATTTGAGATTAAGTTCTTAACAAACTTGGTATAGTTAGTTATATGAGCTAACATCTTTATGAATGGAACATTAATGTGTACCTTCTTTAACATGCCAAGAACTTAGTTCTTTCCTTATCTTGTTCATCTTTCTTAAGCCTTTGAGGAAAAAGTATAGGTGGCTCATATACCCTTTACATTCTAACCTTATTCTCCTTGGATTAAGTTTCATCCTTGCTTTCTTTATTGACTTTGAACTTTTCCTCTTCTGGCACCTCCTTAATTGCTACATTATTAACATCATTTTTCTTATTGGTCTTAGATTCACAAGATCCTTCTAACTCTTTTTCACTTCTTAAAGTGATGGCTTTGATTTGCTCTCTTTGATTAGTCTTCATGTTGTTTAGCAAGTTCTCATATCCACATGTAGTTAATGCATTTACAATTTGGCCTAATTAAACTTTGAGATTGTGAATTAATAAAGAGTGGTTTTTGAACATAAGTTGTAAGTCTTTATGTATTTGTTTAACCCTAGTTTCTAACTTATAAGTAGCATCTTCTTGCATGGTCATACGTTTGTCCATCATCTCCATGAACTTTTCTAACTTACCCTCCATTGATGAACCTTTGTTTTAAGTTAGTGGTTGATGTAAAGCTTGGAAATTTGAGTTTCCAAAAGTTACTAGAATTTATGGTTTTATTGGCCCTTGTTCACCTTGATTCCTCTAAGAGAAATTAGGATGATTTCTCCATGAAGGATTGTAAATTTTGCCATAAGGATTGCCCTTGTTTTGCCCATAATTCACATTCTCTATGTTTTATATAAAAGTGCAATAAATAATTTCATGTCCCCTTTGGCACAACTCACATAAAGAAGATGTCAATGATGATATTGCTTTAACCTTTATGTTCCTCATTTCTTTAGTCAATGTATTTAGCTTAGTATTAACCATAGTTAGCCCATACAAGTCCATCATATCATTCATTCTAATCACCATGGCCCTTTCATTGTTTCACATTTACTTAGTTGTAGCAACCTCTTCATATAAGTCTAAAAACACTTCGAGCATCTTATTTAACATAGAACCTCCCCAAGCTGAATCAATATTGCGCCTCAACATAGGACTAATGCCCTTACAAAGGATTGCACCAAATCTGATGATGGAATAGGGTGTGAAGGACATCGCCTTTAAAGATCTCTAAACCTTTCCCAACTCTTATACAAATCCCATCATCCTTTTGATAAAAAGAATTAATTTCACTTCTTACTTGCAACGCCTTTATAGGTGGGAAATACTTATAAAAAAAGGTTGTATACATCTCATCCCAACTAGTAATAGATTGAGGTGGCAACCCCGTGAACCACGTTTCCACCTTATTCATGAGTGAGAATAGAAAGAGCATGAGATGAATAGCATCATCATCACAACATTCATCTTGAGTGAAGATTTTCT
>CATIWO010537573.1:0-16521 GCA_949673435.1 Macaranga tanarius | reverse complement strand
ATTGGAGTGGAATTAATTTTAAAAATAATTTTATTAGTTAACAATAATGGTATCTTCTTTTTTAGTACATTTTTTGAATTTTCTTATATTTTTTATTTTAAAATATATGTTAAATTATGTTTTATATTTTTATGAAATTCTTAAATATTTAAGAATATTTCATTAATAATAAAGTATTGAATCTCACACTCATTTCTATTATTTATTTTACTGAAATTATTCTAATAATTTTAATAAATTTTAAATTTTTTTAATTAAAATTATTCGACTATTTTATTGGACTTTATTTTGCAAGTTTAACAAAAGGTTAGTATTTTTTATGTAATTACTCAAATCCACTCAGCACTTGCAGGCCCCATGTGTTGAAAATTGGGCTCCACTAGTGAACATATCAGCTGTTCATTAAAGAAATTCTAACAAATGGCTAACTTTGATAACTTTTAAAACGTTGTGGTTTAATTTGACAAAAAAAAAATTAATAGGGTTTAATTTGTAAACGTCCCAAAAGGTTGGGGCTTTTTATGTAATTTTTCCTATTATTATCATATAATTTTCCTTTGCAATATTTTTTTAAAAATTAACCCTAGTTGCCTCTTTTCTTTCTCTGATTTTTTGATTAAAAAAACTTTCATTTTTATCCACTATCGATCATTTCTTAGATTAGTGGTGGTTCCTTTTTATTTGTTTTTATTTGATTTAGTTTATTTCATTTTTTTCCATTCAATAAATACAGATCTTTGATCTGTTTATTTTTTTTATTGAATTTTTTTAAATCTTCCTCTATAGAATTATTATTCTTTATGGGATTTGATTGTTTATCCTTCATATAGTATAATTATCTCCCAATTGTAAAATATCTGTTGATATTTCTACATGCAATCGGACTCACTTAAAGACCAATTAGTCAATTTGTGGCTTATCAAAGTCATTGAGTGGAGCGTGCGGATCGCCGAGTTGCACATCGAAAGAGCTCTGTCAACGCGATTGAAAAATAGCTTTAAGAAATTTCATGATTTGAGTGATATTTTATTTTTGTACTTTTTGATTATAGTGTTATAAATATTATTTATTTGTTAAGATATACTTTTGATTTTCAATCAATGAAAGATTCAATCTTTTCCATATAAAAAATATATACATGACAATTACAACATTAAATGGAATATAAATTATTTAGAGATAATTACTATTTGTCCCCTCTACTTTACCATATTATACTATTTATTCAATTATTCCTAAAATTTAAAAAACATTTTTATTTTTTTGAACTACTATATATATTTTCTGTTTTTATCAAAAAAAAATTATTAAAGTTATTATTAAATAAGTATAAATAACTAAAATAACATTTAATTTAAAAGTAAAAGGTGGTTCAATCTTGAAATAAAAAAATAATTTGAAGTAATTTAATTTGGCCTAATTACTTAAAAAATCTTGAACTTTTCAAGTTTTAACAATTGTAGCATGATCTTTCAACTTTTATTTAAGAAATTTTGAACTTTACATTTTTTAACAATTTTAATACGTTCTTTTAAAATTTATAAAAAATCAGAAACTTTACAATTTTTAACAATTTTAACATATTCTTTTAACAATTTATCAAAAAAAATTGTTAAAACTCATAAAGTTCAGGATTTTTTTAGGTAATTAGACCAATATTAAATTATATTTGTCAATCAATTTTTTAACATCCTATAAAATGTTACAGTGTTTAATATTGATATGGCACCATACTTCTTTTAATTTTTTTTAAAAAATAAGATTTAATAAATTAGCAAGAATTTTCTTATTAAAATATACCATTTTTAATCTTAAATGATATATCTTATATTTTCTAATTTTTTTATCTTATAATACTTCTGGCGCTAATGAAACTATTTTAGTAAAATTAAACGGTCTCAATTCTTGGATTAACAACTCTCTCATTATCATCCATTAAATAATATTTAAGTACTCGAAAATTCTATATTTTAATAAAAAAATTTTGCTAATTCATTAAATTCTCGTTTTTAAAAAAAATTAAAAGAAGTGTGGTATCATATCAATATTAAACACTGCAACATTTTATAGAATGTTAAAAAATTGATTGAATAAATATAATTTAATATTGGTCTAATTATTTAAAAAATCCTGAACTTTATGAGTTTTAACAATTTTTTTTTGATAAATTGTTAAAAATATATGCTAAAATTGTTAAAAATTATAAAGATTTAGAGTTTTTAAATAAAAGTTGAAAGAACATGCTAAAATTATTAAAATTTAAAAAGTTCAAATTTTTGTAATTAATTAAGCCATTTAATTTAATTGATACACCCAATGGCTTAAACTAACAATTAAAATAAAAAAAAAAAAATTCATTGTTATATGTGTACGTGTTTAAGAAATAATTTTATAAAGACTGCTGGTCAATGCAAGATCCTTCCGCTTGCTTTACTTTCTTTGACATTACCATCTTCCTTGTTTCTGCTTGGTGTTGTTGTTGGCCATCGGCAAATCTTGGCGCCGCATGCTTCACTTTCACTTTGTTAACGTCACCATTGTTCTTCGTAGTTTCTGCTCGGTAACAAGTAAGAGTATTCTCTATGCTATTAATATTGGCATTTCTCGAAGGTGCTTTTTCTTTTCCTTGTTTTCTATATATATAATACACTTAATTTATTTAATTTTTTTAAAGAATCAAAGGGTGGGAGAAGAAGAAGATGATATGGAGAGTTTTTTGAACGAGAAATTTGATGTGAAACCCAAGCATTCATCTGAAGAGACATTACAAGAATGGAGGGAAGTATGTGGATTTGTCAAAAATCCAAGGAGAAGGTTTCGTTTCACTGCTAACCTCTCCAAGCGTTATGAGGCTGCAGCTTTAAGAAAAACTAATCAGGTAATTAATTATACATCACACTTTTATCCCATTTCCTTGGCTTTAGCTTTACTTTACTTTTCTTTTATTTCAGCAATACTAACTATATATGCAACCATTGTTTTTGTTCTTGCTCAACTCCACTATTATATATGTTGGAGGTGAGAGCCAAAGAAACAAGAAACTAAAAGAAAAGGAAATTATCTTAAACTCTCACAAATTTCATTAACAAGGCTGCTATATTTATAGCAGCAATATCACATATTTTACAAGAAATATCCATACCTAGAAATGACATCTACACCTACTAGTAATAGTGTACCTTATCTTCAACCTTACCTACAAGTACAACACTAACTAATTTAGATAAACAAACTAAATTCTTCAACTATTCAAGTTGAATACAAAGATATCTTCAATTCCCTCCATGAGCTGAACATGTACACTATTTACCATGCATAACAAAACAGATTCTGCTCCAACATCAATCTCAACTTCTAATAATATATTCTACGATGCATAGACACTTCAATTAGTAGGCATTTTTCTTTATTCATGTTCCCGTTTTTCCATATCCGACACTATTTAGACACTTCAGTTATAAAGCAGACACTTCAATTAGAAGTCGTTTCCCCATGTTTGTGTCCCCGTTTCCCGTATCCAAGTGCTACCTAGTATATGTTAACGATATAATATAATTATTATATATCATTAATCAAGAACAAAAATAATACAGTTGCATACATATACCCATGCATGCGCGCACACACACTAGCTAGCTATTGCAGTTTTATTACATTATTAGTTTCAAGATTCGAAAAATAAAAAAAAATTTTGTTATTTTTATTATATATGGTGTTGAATATTATATTATTGTAGGAGAAGCTGCGGATTGCAGTTCTAGTTTCCAAAGCTGCGTTTCAGTATATCCAAGGTGAGTTTCTTCAAGTTGATAAATTTCAAGAACTATTCAACTATACCATGAAACATGATTTCAATCTATGAATGTGAATCATAAAACCAATTTCTTACAATATTCATATGACTTAGGCTATTATCTGTTACAAGCTTAAAGGTTGTCTCTTTGGGACTAGCAGCAATAATATAATCATGTTTCAGGTTTTTCTCGGAGCGATTATGCTGTACCTGAAGAAGTAAAGGCTGCTGGGTTTGAGATCTGTGCTGATGAGTTAGGAAGCATTGTGACAGGCCATGATGAGAAGAAGTTAAAATATCATGGTGGGGTAAATGGCATTGCAGAAAAGCTCTCCACTTCAACCACCAATGGACTTTCTTCGGATTCTGATCTGCTGAATCGTAGACAAGAAATTTATGGGATCAATAAATATTCGGAGGGGCACAAGGGTCAGAGTTTCAGGGTACTTGTTTGGGAAGCTCTTCAGGACAAGATTTTTTTAATTGATACATTCTGTGCTTTTGTGTTTTTGCTAATTGGTGTAGTAATGGAAGGGTGGCAAGAGAAAATTCATGATGCTCTAGTAATTGTTGCTAGCATTTCCTTGGTTGCTTTTGTTACAGCTACCAATGACTATTGGCAAACTTTACAGTTCAGCAATTGGGGGAAGGAGAAGAAGAGATACACTGTTCAGGTCACTCGAGATGGATTTAGACAAAAGTTATCATCAGATGATTTACTTCCTGGTGACATTATACACCTTGCTGATGGGGACAAAGTCCCTGCTGATGGCCTTTTTGTTTCAGGACTTTCTATGCTACTTGATGAGTCAAGCCTAACTGGGGAGACTGAACCAGTTATTGTGAATGATGAAAACCCTTTTATGCTTTCTGGATCAATGGTTCAAGAAGGATCATGCAAGATGATGGTTACGGCTGTTGGGATGAGAACCGAGGGGGCTAAACTGATGGAAACTCTCAGCCAAGCTGGAGATGATGAGACACCATTGCAGGTGAAACTAAGTGGTGTGGCAGCCATTGTAGGAAAAATAGGACAGTTCTTTGCCTTGGTAACTTTCGCAGTTCTGACGCAAAGATTATTTACCCGTAAACTAACAGAGGAGGAGACCCTCTGGAATTGGTCAGGGTATGATGCACTAGAAATGTTCAAGTACTTCACTATTTCTTTTACAATTTTTGTCATTGCACTTCCAGAGGGTTTGCCAATGGCTACGACATTGAACTTAGCATTTTCCATGAAGAGAATGATGAATGATAGAGTATTAGTCCAGCATCTGGCAGCTTGCGAGACTATGGGTTCGGCCACTTATATATGTACTGACATGACTGGAAGCCTAACTACAAACTACTTGACTGTTCATCCTGGTATCAAGGAGTCTGTTGCAGTATGTCGCTCTGCTGGTATTGCAGTGAGGATGGTTACAGGTGATAATATAAATGCTGCAAAGGCTATTGCTAGGCAATGTGGAATTCTGACTGAAAATGGTATAGCCATTGAAGGTCCTGACTTTCGACAGAAGACTCAGGAGGAGCTACTTCAACTGATTCCCAGAATTCAGGTGCACTGTAGTTCCTATTGAGGAAAACTTTTGCACCACATGTTCCTCAATAACCTCCTGAAATTTTGACTTTTGTTTCTGCAGGTGATGGCTCGAGCTACACCTATGGACAAGCATATATTTGTAAAGCATTTGCGAACCACATTCAATGAAGTTGTTGCAGTGACAGGTGGGGGAACAAAAGACGCCTTTGCACTTCAGGAAGCAGATGTTGGTCTAGCAATGGGCATTTCTGGAACTGAGGTGAGCATAAAATAATGCTTTTTTCCAGAAATATTCATCTTGTACTCCTGAGAAATAGCACTTTTGAGAAACAAGTCCTCCTGATTTGGCAAAATTGTATTAATATTAGAAGGTCAAAACATATGAAGAAGAACATAATTGTTGAAAAGAAGCAAGGACATCTCTTCATCATAGTAAGTGCAACATCATAGTAAGTGCAACACCAAAATCTGATAAATATTATTCTCAAATGGCAGGTGGCGAAGCAAAGTGCAGATATCGTAATTCTAGATGATAATTTCTCCACAGTAGTAACTATGGTCAGATTGGGACGCTCACTTGTTATGAACATAAAAAAATTTGTACAGTTCCAGCTGACTGTTACTATGGCTTCATTGATTCTTAACATTTCTTCAGCTTGGTTGACAGGTTAGATGGCCTATGTTCTTTGTCCCTGTTTGTATATACTTGGCTTTTTAGCTTTTAGTTATGTTCTGTCTTGAACTCCAAGCTTTATTACCCAGTTACCCAAAAGGAATGAGCTTATCCATTTTCATCAAAACCATCTTCCAGGGAATGTTCCATTCTCTGATGTTGAGCTCTTGTGGTTCGGCTTGATCACGGATACATTGGTAGCCTTTGCACTTGCAACTGAACCTGTGGATGGTGACATAATGGCAGTCCCAGCAGTCAGAAGAAAAGGGAGTTTCATTACCAATGTCATGTGGAGGAATATCATTGGGCAAGCTTTTTATCAGGTTTCTGCAATATGGTTTCTTCAATCAAAAGGAAAGGCAATATTACATCTTGAGGGCCCAGATTCTAATCTGATCCTGGACACATTTATATTTAACTCATTTGTCTTCTGTCAGGTAAACTGATATCACTTCATAACTGATTCTCGGAACATTTTAGTAACAGATTTTACAGAATTTACTCTGTTTTAGTTCATGAGATTCTCAGGTTTACACTTAAGAGTAACCCTTTGGCATTCCAAGGCAATTGTTGTGTAAAAGAAAAGCATCTTACCTTATTTTGCCTTAATTCAATGGAACAAGCTAGTTACTCTATATTTATTCCTGATGCAGTCAGAAAGCTCTGATAAACATCTTGATTTTCGCCTGCAGGTTTCTAATCTGATAAGTTCAAGGAAGATCGAGGAAGTAAATGTCTTCAAAGGCATACTTGCTAACTATGTTTTTGTGACTGTTCTATGCTGCATTGTTCTGTTTGAAATTACTGTCATTGAGTTTCTGGGTACAATTGCTAATGCATCGCATCTCACGCTGTCACAATGGTTCCTTAGCATCTTGACTGGACTTTTAGGTATGCCAGTTGCTGCAGGCATGAAGATGATCCCTTTGTAATGAGTAACTGCTTTATTCCATATCATTCTGAAGTTCTGTGACAGGGATGAAATGATCTCTTAACCAACTGAGATGCAATCAGTTTCACTAACAGCATTCGTGTCATTAGGTTGGTCATTACAGCCTTCCTCTATGACAAAATTACAATGCCTAGGGTGCTTACATTTTTGTCTCATAAGATGGAAAAAAGCATTGAACTGGGCTACAGTTGTTAGTTTGTACTCCTTGATAAGAGTTGTTCTTTGGTGTTCCGGAACACCAATGTTCAGGAACACTCATGTCACTATTTGACTTCATTTTTTGATGGGTTTTTAAATGGACTTTTTGATTATTTATTTTTTTATTAAACTCAATGCTGATGTGTTAATGGTACAAATTGTGTATGAACATTTGAATGTAGGGATGAGGGGAAAAAAAAAATATATTCAACAAACATCATTAAAAAAAAAATTACATTTAGTTTATTTTTACTTCTAATAAAAAAAAAAGATTTTATCTAATATTTGTAAATTATATAAATACATACATTACATTTAATGAACATAATTAAATTATTTTTTTAATAGTTTAAATTAACTATAAAAAGTATGAGGACCTATTAGTATATTAGGCTAAATCTAAAGAGTTAAAATAATTAATCTAATGAAATAAAAAAAAATGTAGAACCCACACTAATTTGTTTGACCTATCATAGTAGACAAACATATTTATTTATATATTATTTATGTTTAAGGATAAATTTTATCTAGTAAGACTTGATACTTCCATCATGAAAATGACTTTTACATAATAGGAGTCGCCAGTTATTGTTATTTGGAGCCAACCAAACGAGTAACCAAAATACATGAAAGCTAAAAAAAATAAGCAAATTTAGCTTTTAGCTTCTTGGCTGTCAGAAATTGAGCAGTCTCTATATAAACATTTGGTTGCCAGTCGTTGCAATGCTTCAGGATGCGTGCATTTCAGTTCTGATGCTAAAGAGCCAACGACATTTCTCCTTTTAACTGGCACTGCTGATCTCGGTAAAGCTTTCCTCCACTTCAATCGGACTATATAATGAAACTCAAGCACCCTTTTGACAATTGTCAATATCTTGGCAGATAGTCCTAGTTCTATAATATGTAAAGACGCAAGAATACATGTGTTTATGGACAAGTGATGCAATGAAACCTGTAGTTCCCATGATTCAGTTGTAGAACAAGTCCTCCTATTCTTCCACCACAGTAAACCTCCCAGTTTCATAAACATGGTACAACCAGACAGGTTCAAGCAATGCTCTGGCACCGTGTAATTTCTGCTTTGCATCTTCATCATTTTCTTCTTCAATTTCTTTCTCAATCTGAGGGTAAATTTCAGGCAGAGAACTTAGCATCATATTAAAGTCACTCCATATTTTATCTTCTTGGCCAACCAACTTGACACAGACAAAGCGTAGGAGTCCTAACAGCAATCCAAAATCATTCCTTTCCAGGCCAACAACTGAGCAAGTCAAGAAAGTTGCTCCAACTGCATCCAGCACCTTCAGATTTCCCTTCAACATTGCAATTATCATTTCTATAAATTTCTTAAACACAGGAAATTCGTCTGGCTCTGAAATTCTATCATCCTCTTCTTCCAGGCTATCTTTGCTCATCTCTTGGAGCTCAGTCTTTGCTAAAATTAAAGGCCACGATGGAAAATAGAGCTTAACATGAGATAATGCTGTCAAATATGCACTTTCTGTGGAAGTTTGTTTAAGAATGTACCCAGATCCCAGCGCAAGAATCAAATCAGGCAGCCAACATTTTGCTGCTGCAGCAAGGCGGGCAGCAAAACTGGAGCCCAAGTACAGTTCAGTTGAGGTGATTAGGTCAAGCATATCATTGGCAAGATCAAAAGTCCCTGGTGGAGGTGGCAAATCTTCACTGGTGCCCTTAAGGATGAGATTGAGCAACTTAGCTGCATAGCTGAAAGAGCTTTTCAGGCACAGAATGCTTTCTTTCAAATCATCCTCCTTAAATTGCACTCTTTCACTACATTGTTTCCCTAAGATAGAGATGACATGTTTTATATATGATGATGTAAAGCTCAGGCACCTTCTGTGATTGTTAGAAAGAAAGCCCATTGCAGCAGAGTCGACAAGGAACTTCAGAATTGTAGTAAGCATCTTCAACTTATTTGACATCATCTTCTCTTTGTCAAGAAGAATTCCTGCGCGGTTTAGAAAACTAACTGCTTTGAGTTAACAGAACACAATGACTTTTTCTTATTTTTGGTTTCTCTTTTCCTTTGTTTCAAAATGACAAAAACTGTTTAAGCAAATGTGAGGCATGATGGGATCCTGCTGAAAGACATTGTTAATTGAACAACAGTCCGCAAAGCAATACATTAATTGCATTTAGTTAATTTCTCACCATCATTATTAGCGCTAGAGGCATCTTTTCTAGGATCCGTCCGCTTGTCTCTGTTACGATGGGCCTTCACACTTTCTTGGGTTTGGTCTGCAGATAAATTGCCAGACACTCCAATGTCACCTGCTGCAAGCAGCTTCTCAGCACAATTAAGCAGGTGATCTGCTGTTTCATCCAGCAATGTTGGCTGAAAAGAAGATTTCAAGGAAAAAAATCCTATCAACATATTATACTTATTTGCCAAAAGTTGAAGCAGATATTTCAGCTGTTAATATCCAAATAAATAGAAGTAAAAAGATCTACTCCCTTAGAAATTCATAAAGGTTAAATGAATAATGTACTTCTGAGTTACACACATACACATGTATAACAATAAAGCATTTCCTGTTCTATTAGAGATCAAGCTCCGAAGCTTAGAGTAAGTTTATTAACCAAAGATCATATGGCCCGCCAAAAATTCACAATGCAAATAATATATAAGTGGGAATTCAAGAATTCAAGTAAGAGATACAGAAGAAAGAGGTACAAAATTGATGTTGAAATGCGACAATTCTTTGTAGTATATTGCAGAAGCAGACAACAAACATGATTAAATGATTTATAGATACATTTTTAAAATTTGGCTGAAAGAAATAGAATGGCAGTAAGAAGTATCCAAATTCAAACGACAGATGTTTATTCAAAGGGGGAGAATTCTAAACAAAGCATCTAAAATATAAAAGAATGAGCACTGCAGTTTTCATAGGCAACCAATAGACTCTGTCCAGTGTTTGTATAACAAACTAGCAAGTTATAAGAAATTCACATAATCAGTTCACGAGCCATAGCTATTGGAACACAATTTCACATACAATCTCATACAAATTTTTTAGGGGTGTAAAACAAAGACGTGTAAACAAATTCACTCTCATCCAAGGCTTTATTATGAAATATATAAATTAATGAATAAAGGAAAAGGAAAAACAATAACTTGCCTCAAGGATTGATGAAGAGTCATTTCTGTCATTCTTCTTCTTACCACTTTCATTTGTGCTAAGGTTTATATTCTGAAGAGTCATATGCAAGGCAAGAGCTGTATATGACAAAACAGGAGATGTGTCCATGTGTTCACAACAGACACACTGCTTAATGCTGACTTCAGAAATGACTTTTAAAGCAAGGAATGGAAGTTCCAAAACTTGAGACCCTAGTATAGCTTTTCGGAAGTCCTCAAAAACAAGTAAGTCTTTTATTTGCCAGGCTATTCCTAGAGCAATTGAATAATCATCGTCAAAGTTGGATGCGGTTTTTCCACTTATGTGCTTCCATTTAGCTGAAATTTTTGCCGCAGACTTGCATTTCTTCCTTTTTCCAGGGGAAATTCTCTGCTTTGGCATTTCAACCCCAAATTTAATATGGCAGCGATAGGCAGCTTTTTGCAAAAGCTTTGTCAGAGCCTCAAACATATCATCAAAACAGTCACAAGACAGCATCAATTTGTGGGCAGACCTCACTTCATCTTGCAATTCCACATTTTCAGATATTCCACTACAATTAGTGATGAGGCGCATACATTCTTCAACAAGCACAGAAACATCCTCGGGAGAGCTGGCAGAAAAGATTTTGAGCAAATATGATTGAGCACACTTGGTCAATGCAACAGCAAATAGGCTCTTTACTCTTCCACCAGCAAACAATTCTTTAAGGGCGTTCTTGTAACATGGCTCCCCCACTAGACTGTTGCAAAGATAGGAAGCAGCAGCAAGTAAACCCTCAAGTTGATCTGCACCTAGCTTACTATTTGATAGTATCAAACTTATCAATGCTCTGACAAGTTCCATAATAGACTTAAGAGATGCCCCCTCTGATACGGCAAATTCACAGAACCTTGCACCAGCCATAGGAGACCTTTTAATAAGAGTGATACAGCGATTGCATGCCTCTTCAATGCTTACTTTTGAGGGAAAATATGATGGTATGAGCAATCTTGTTATCTTCTGAGCAACCTGTGGTTGATCATTTGCAAGAGTTGACAATAATACATCTAAACCTACAACCTAAAGGTGCATGGTCAGAACAATGTCAGCCAAAAAGAATTGCAATAAGAAAAGAATAAGCAATATGAAGAAAAAGCTAAATAAAAGTGGGCATCTCAGACTTCTCAATACCTTATTAAACTGGAACGTTGGAATATCTGTTATAACCAGTAGGAGATCCACAACAGCAACACGAATGGAAATAATATTATCCAATATCAAATGCCCTAATCTTTGTAAAAGCACTTTCAGAATTTCATGAGATTGTGGATTTCCTAGCAAATAAACAATCCCATTCACTGTGGAAAGTCTAACCTCATTGCATATATCATGTGACATGTCATCGAAAATCTTCGTAAGCATCTTGGTAATGGTGGATGAAGGGATAATTTCCCAAAATAAATGGAGGACACGGCAACAACCTTCCACTGCAACAACTCTCAAATCTGGACAATCATCCATGAGCAATCTCTCTAATAAAAAGAACTGTTTATCAACCATTGTATCCTTGACTTCTTTAGTCTCATCAGGATCTTCAAGAGGAAACAAATCTAAAAGTAAATGCAATGCATTAAGGCGAACATTTGAATTTGCAACCTGTCAGAAAAGCACACATCAATGCTACATAGTTGCCAAATAGATAATGTACATTTCAAGGAAGGGGAAAAAAATGACTAGCATGCACTAGAAACGTTGCATATAGAGAAAAGTTTCATTTTTTATACCTACCACAAAACCAGAGACATAAAAAAAAATCATTTTTTAATTAATTCAACTAAGCACCTTTCAATAAACAGATAAACACATCATAATTCAACAGGTATTATCTCCATTGCTAAAAAGTTAAACATAGAGAAGAAAACACACCTGCAGTGAACGAAAAATAACAGGCTCAGCAAGCCTGAAAAGTAATTTTTCAACACCATCAGTAATCCTTTGACTAATAAAACCTCCCAAAACCCTCCTAATAGAAGCTGCTAAAACACTCGAACTCGAGTAAATTGCACCCTCAATCAAACCCTGCAAAAACCCATTTTCAATTTCATCCTTTAATTCCTCATCAACCCCTTTCCAAGCCCTAAATAAAATCTCACCATATGCCTCCAAAATCGACTTCCTTCCAAAAGGAATTTGAGACTTCACCATTGCTAATGCCTCCTTCAGCAATTGCATACTCAACCCAAACATAAAGGCTAAAAATCGCCTCCCATCTTCTGTTTTTAAATACAAAGGCCCAATTACACACCTTATCAACAACAACTTCAAATCCTCTATACTCTCATCTTCAAAATCAAATAAATTAAAAGCCTCGCGCAACGCATAGACCCTATGCACATCAATTTTCTTCTTGGAAGTCAATGACCTTGAAACTAAAAACGGAATCAGCTGAGAAATTAGCATTTCTCTGCCGACTAAATTCTCTTTCCAGTAGAACTCGCACAAGCTCGCTATTTCTAGTGACAAGCTTAAATCCGACTCGAAAAGAAGCAAACTATCATGAAATATCTGAACAGCAGATAATAAATCGGAGTGCGAAAACGCCTTTTTCGGGTGGGAAACGCATAGAAAGGTAATGTGAGCAAGAATTTGAAGGTGACGAATGGTTTCGTGCTTGTCATTGGATTCATTAACAGGGGAATTGGGTTCGTTGATTCGGGAGGATCTGCGAGGGCGCTTTGAGGGAGGGGATTTATCTGGAAGGTTCTGGAAGGAAAGGATAGAAGTGGAAATGGAGCGGCGGAGAGCGGGAGGGAGAGAGGTGGTGGTGGAAGAGGCGGAGGAGATGCTGTGAATTAGGGTTTTGAGAGTGGTTTTTGAGGATTTGAAATTTAATTTCGTCGCCGAGGAAATGAATTCATCCGCCGAGGATTTGAGAGATGAACGGAGCCTCTTCTCCATTTTTACAGAGGAATTGAAATCAATTTGCTTTTGGGTTTTTTGAATTTTATGTATGGAGTGGAGGGAAATGGAGAGATTCGAAAAGCCCGTTGTTTTTAAATTTGGACTGTGACAGTTACTCAAATGACAGACAAATTATAATATATGGTATTCACTCAGCGCTGGCACGGGCCAGTTTGGGCAGGTCAAACTCGGGATAAGAACTGACCTGAAATTAGAAGAGGGCCACTTTAGAGCCGGTTTCTCCTTATATCAACTTGAAATTGGTAGTTCCGATTCCAGTTCTAAACCCGAAATTTTTAAAAAAATATTATTTAATATTGGTTGAACTGGAACTGGCCAAACTAAACTGAACCATGAATCAAAACTAACCGATTAAAAAATGGTCTGAACTTGAAGATGAGCCGGTTTAGGTCCGATTCCATTAAAACTGGAAAAATTTTACCGGAATCGGTTGATTCTTGAACCGTAACCATTTTTATTCAAAGTCTACTGGACACTGGCTAATCTATTAAAGTAATTGTGTATTTCCAAATTTGCGACGTCGTTTAAATAAGAACAACTCTCTATCAGATGAGTCTAGAGTACTATATATATATCAAACATATTATAAATTAAAAATCAATAGAAGTTGAAAAAAATTATGTAAAATTAAATAAACTTAAAAATCAAAAAATGGAAATTGATCATTTAATTTTAAACATGAAATACTATAAATATTAAAATTTTAAATAGTAAATTTAAATAAATGTTACTAAAATTATAAAAGATTTAATTACATAATAATTTACTGTTATTTTTGTTATGTATTTCATTTGTTATTTTACAATAAAAATTTTAAGCTAAATTTTTAAATATATTTATTTACTATTAAGATATTGTGGACACATGGTTTAGCTAGCCCGTAAAAATAAGCTCAATGATGAAAGATGACAATTAAATCCAAATTGTCAAGAAACTGAATTTAGACCCACTTGTGAGAAAACCTAAAAATTATAATCTAAGCCCAAATACAGACCAAGCCCAAGAAACCGACCCATATGGCCTAAACCAAATAAAGGCTCATTAAAGCTCATTTTCTTCTTAGAGGCGCACGCATCTTTAATATAGGAACGCACGCCTCTTTGGTGTAGAGGCGCACGTCTCTATCAGCAGAGACACACGCCTCTACGACACCTGAAAAAAAAGAAATAAGCAACGGTAGAACGTTGATTACTCCATGTTCTGCAACGGGCAAATCGACAGATGTGGGATTAATACCCATCAAGAGAGAAAGAATCCTCTATTAAAGAGGGAGGAGGGCTCTGAAGTAAGGGGGTTGGCGAGGAGGAAGCAAAAAAAACACAGGAGAAAATTAGAGAAACACAACAGAAAGAAAAATCCAGAAAACACCAAAAAAAAAAAAAAAAAGAAACACCAGAATCAAAAATCCAGCAAGTAAGGTATGAGTTCGAAGGACTGGAAGTAAAAAGGCAACTCAGAATTAATCTGAGGGCAAAACAATTTCGAAAACCAAGCTTCACGGTAACTTTACTTTCCTCATCTGAATTTAAATTTGATTTTATTCTTCTTTATTTAATCTTGTCTTTTTGTTACTATAGCATGTGTTTCTAGTTCATGTAGTGGTTTAATTCGTTTATAAACCTTATTTTTGTTGATTTAAGTTGTTAATCGTGCTGTTTAAATTGTTACAAAATGTGATTTCCGTCTCTGTTCTGAACCAAAGAGTGTGTGTCTCTTCGTTGAGGCACACACCCCCTATGAGAAGGCGCACGCCTTTGATACACAAGCACACACACCTCTGAGACCATATTTAAAAATCCGACCGTTATAGTGACATACGTCTGTTAAGCAGAGGCCTACGCTTTGCCTTGTATAGGCGCACGCCCATGTAACACAGAGGCGTGCGCCTCTATGTTCCATAACAGTTTTTTTTTTTTTCCTTCTTTCGTTTGATTAATGTTTTTCAATGATTTCATGTTAAATGCTTTATTTATTTTTATTATGTTTTCTAATAAGTATGCAATTTAGTCCTTTTAGATTTATTTAATTGTTTATTTAATTATTGTTATTTTCTTTTAAAAGTGGGTTGTAATCATTTATCCACCCCTCTTTCTTTGAATGTTTATTCTTATTTTTATTTGTGTATATTGGGTTGTAATTCATTTCTCCTCCCTCCTTTCTCTGCATGGTTTTTTTACTTATTTATTTATTTATTTATTGTTCATTTTGTGAAAAAAGTTGTAATCATTTCTTCTCCCTTCATTTCTTTGTATGATTTATTAATATTGTTGTTTACTGTGATTATGGGTGTATGAATGCGTGGAACCAATTAAAATTGTATGAAAATAGATTAATTATACAAACTTTGACTAAATTGTAAAAATTGGAAATTGTTTGGATTAAACCCCATTCGCATGTAATTAAAGAAATGATTAAGTAATTAAAAATAATAAAACATAAAACACAAACAGAGGCCGATCGTAAGATCGGGTGGGCCATTCAAAAGCCCATACCCAGTTTTCGGACCCAATCTCTGAGGACGGCTGCTGGGCTTCATTCGTGAAATCCAGTTGCTGTAAAAGTATCTCGGATTTCAACCAGGTGGCGACTCCCAAACTCCAGCCAAAGCCTGTAAAAAGGCCCAAAATTGTATTTCTAGTGGGCCATGAGCCCGCACAGTGTCGTGATCGCCAGACACTTGAGCGCGCACTGAACCCCGCCGCCTATTAATTGATTATAACTTAAAAATTGTTAAAATTTTTATTATTAAATGTATTAAATATAATTTTGTACTTTAACATTTTAATTTACTAATATTTTATATTAATTCCTGATTTTAAACTGAATTAATCTTATATCATTTTAAAATTAAAAAATTAATTTTTAAATGCTGAATGGAATTATTTAATACGCCCATAATAATAATTCAAAAATAGCCAACAAAACTGATTCATCTATGTCATGTAAGGCTGAGCATCGGTCGGTTTGGTTAAAGAACCACCAAAATCAACCAAGGAAGAATTGTGACAGAAATCAAAACCAACCAGAGGAAAACCGAACTTAACCGAACCGATTCGGTTCGGTTTGGTTAACTAGTTAATTAATTTTATTTTTTATTTATTATTTTATAATTTTTTTAAGCTTATTCTTTAATTATATAACTAAAAAAATATTTTTTATTTATAATTTTAATATGTATATATAATTTTTTCTAATTAATATATTTTATTTAATATTTTTATAATAAATATATATGTGAGTCTGTCGGTTCGG
>CATIWO010537455.1:0-13926 GCA_949673435.1 Macaranga tanarius | reverse complement strand
CAATTTCATCATCAACTGTCACAAGCTCTGATGTAGAACCATCAGAAGCATCCCACAAATAGATAGTATTTCCAAGAGCAATAGCTAGAACATTGCTGCTACCCCAATCCAATAAGTTCAAGTAAAAATCATCAACAATATTAGGAGCATCCAAAGTCCTCTCAGAAGTCTACAAACAATAATAAAATAAATCAAAACCCAGAAACCAGATCCAATAAATCACCATATCAATGAATCAAACGAATTAGATATGTACCTGTGGAATGTGTCTGCGAGGCTTTACGGATTTGGTCTGAACATGAGTTGAAGAAGTGTGTTCTTGAGGAATCAATTCAACAGGAGCAGGAGGTTTGTTCTTGAAAGCAAGAATACGGGTCCGGTTCATGTTCAATGTTTCTGCTAATTTCTTCCTGTATGCCTCTCTTGAGGGTGAGCTTACTACTGGGTTCTCTTGACATTTCTTACCTTCAGTTAACATGAAATGCGCATAGTCCAGATCCATTGCTGACCGATTAGGTATAAATCTATCCAACTGTTACATTCAATAAATATACCCACAATAAGAAACAATCCCACTTCAATAATAAATTTTAAAAAAATGTTGAAGAACAAGAAGAAGCAGAAGAATCTTACATTGTCTTTAGAATTCTTTCTTTGAAGAAACTGTTCTTGAAGTGGGAATCTTGATTGTGCCTTTCCTGCATCCATTTGTTAATAAAAATACCCAAAACAACAAAAGCAAATAATCGAACAAATATATATAGTACTAAAAATGCAAAAGCAATAACAGAATCTTAATAAAAGCAGAGAAAATATGCAAATCAATGATATATATTTATGAATTAACAAACAGATTAAAGATAACAACACAAATTAGATTATAAAAGAAACATAAACAGAGCAGAAAATAAGAGTTTAAGAAAGAGGGCGAGATTTGCAGGCGTTGTTGTTGCTGATGAGGTTTAAGAGAGATTGTGATTGTGAATTATGGAGTTGAATTGGTGGATTTATATATACTGATTGGGATTGAAATTAGGGTTTTTGTTGGGTTGTTTGATTTCTTTTTGGAATTGTTTCGCCGTCAACTATTTTTTTAAAAGGGAAAATAATAATCGGCAACGGCTACTATGGCTATTTTTTTTGAAAATAGCCGTTGGAAAATAGATGGACCGAAATGTCCCTCATCTTTGCTGGGGCTGTGGCTGTGGCTGTGGCTCTGGGCCTCTGGTATAATAATCTCTGGACATGTATGCGGAAAATACAAAATGACAACAAAAAAGAAAAAGAAAATTACCACAAATATTAAATTTTTATTTTTATTTATTGAAAGTTCAATAAGTTGAAAAATACAAATTATATGACAATTAATTAGTGAAAAAATTTAATTAAAATAAATCCAATTGCTATATTTTTATACTACTTTTTGTTGTAGAATTATAATTATACTTAATATTTTCACTTTGTTTATGAAAGCAAAATAATGTTGGTAAAACACTAAAATGATGATCTTATCAAAAGAAAAAAAAAAAAAAAAAACCACCGAACTTCATCAAAATGCATTTCAATTCTTATTGGTTTTTCTTTTCTCAATTGAAATTATATATAGAGATTTTTATCTATATATTGGTTACATTATATTCATCAATTGAATGATTTTCTAACATGTGCATATATACATGGAAAGCATATATTATTATCATGTTGTATTAAACTAGATAGTTGGTGTTGATTGTTTATGATTTGTGTTTCTTCTTGCAACAATGGTTATCTCAAGTCCCATCCACCATAGGTTGCCCTGTCTGGATGGAATAAAAGTGTTCAAAAATCAACATAAATTGCATACTTATTTATTATAAAAGTTTCTTCTAAATGTTGAAATGAAAATGTATCATGCTATAATTTTAATGATTAATTCAAGTAATGAGAAAGTTGCTTTTTTTTTTTCCTCATTAACTTAAATTTGATTTTTCATCACTTAGCAAGAACATAGTTATTTTAAATAAACTCGAATCTTGAATTCTAAGGAACTTAACTTTAAAAATAACTTTGTTTTAAAAAAAAAAAAAAACATCTAGTCTCAAATTGTCATTGTAATCTATTAAGAAAGAAAGTTAACAGACTCGAATCCACGCCCTTAAAATTGAAACAAAGAAGCAATTGTAAGCATCATCATAAAAATTGAAGCTCTGCAGTTAAAAATTCACTTCATGCCATGAAAATTTCTATTTCAAACCGCAAATTTGCAGTATTTCAATACCAGTCCATACAGCATACCTTGTTGCACTAACAATTCTTTTTTTCAAGTGATTGCAAAATAACCCTCCGGGGTATACATATATATACATATAGAAAAGAAAATAAATAAAGGTGAATGCACCAATCCAGCCACCCCAAGAAAAAAAACTAAGATGCTACCTTGTAAAACTCGATTTGCCGTAGTGTACTGCTGCCAATAAGAATCTTTGAGACTAATGATATGCATATCTGGACGCCACATTTAGCATTTCAATCTAAGTGGTTTGCAGAATTTACTGATCAAGTGAACTGTCGTCTCATGTAAGTATCTTCGTGTACAAAAACAGGATCTTGAGTGCTCTGTGGTGTGATATAAGGTTGTCCCATGGCGATGCCACTTGGATTAGAGACAGGAGGGTTCCCCCATGGACCATTAACATTCTTTGATGCGTTCAAAGTGAGATAGTAGAGAATTCCCAGAGTGACACTTGCAAAGGCCAAGACAGCACCACCAGCAAAGACTCCTGGTTTCACTACATAGCAATAGTAATTGCCAAAATACATGCTTTCTTCACCATGTTGATCGTTGAGTGCAGCACCAGTTAGCAACAGAAGAAAAGCTATCACAAATGTGAACCTGTATGCATTATCAAACATAATAAAATGAAAAACAAATGCAGACTCTTTGCTCTTTAGAAATTGGTGTGAGGAAGGATATTATTTAAATGCAAATGCTTAGCTTCAAGACTTCTGCTTTCTTCTCTTGTGTTGTAAGAGACTAAAAACAGATGGCGACTAAAGTCTCAATCAATTTAGGCCAAATAAACCATACATTTTATCAACAAAAAAAAAGAAGGAATGTTCAAACAATGCAGTCCCTAAGTTGACTAGTTGAATGGTATGCCAAGATTGCCAACTACAATATATTAAATTCATTGCATAATTCCTCTCAATATAAAAACAGTTCAGAAAGATAATTTATATAAAAATTATAAGAAATACTCTGTTGACGGGTACTTTTATCCTGTTGAATTAAATGAAAAAAAAATATATGATAATTTCTTGATCATACACCCTCCGACAAATTTTGGAAGATTTGAGCAGAATTGCACCCACAGTTTACAAACAGAAGCCTTGAAAACACACAAAAAGGAGAATTTGCTAGCAGATAAGGATGTCTATTTCATAAAAAGAAAAATTAGATGATGCTTAATAACTTCCAGCTGGGTACATCTCAGGTTTGGTTTGAGAATTTTTTGGATTTAGCTCCAAGATATTCTACTTTTGGGATTATGTTTTCATCAAAAGCATCAAACTAGAAAAATATGGGGTCAACGTGGTTCAAATAAAGTTGCAAGGAACTTTAAGGCATAAAGGGTGAATTCCAATTGGCAACCTCAAAAAATGCAACAGAAAGACTTCTAAAAGAAAAATCTTTATCATTCTAAAAGAAAAATCTTAATCACCAAATGGTAGAAAATGAGAATTACCAGGAAACAACAAAGCAGACTAATGCAATTGTCCAATTTGAGTTTGAAGGATTAGAGCTTCTTTTGCAACAAATACATCCAGTTGCAATATTAATGAGTACTTGAGCTATCATAAGTGCTACAGCTGAAGTCAAACCAAGAGCCAATGCAGGACTCCGAGGATATGTACATTGAGTAGCAGATGTGAATTGAACCTCAGAACCCTGCAGGATTACAAAAGGGTAAAAAAAAAAAATCCTATTGGAGAAATGTAAGCTAACCCAAATTACAACTTTTTATTAAGCACAAGATGCAGTTTCATTCATATAATAACATCATTTGTGTGTTGGGCAGCAATAAGATAATTAATCGAAGGCAATAGAACATAAGCATCAATTTAAGCCTTAAATATTAAGCACATAACTTTTTAGGTTAGGCAGACCATACACAAATTATTTAACTTATGCACCCACCAAATAAAGGGTTGATGAATGAATGAAACAATTTTAAAATTAGAAAGAGAAAAAACCATTTCATAATATGCATGTTTACATATTGCTATATAGATTTGAAAGCCATACCACTTTCCCCTTCTCTCTTTTCCTCATCTTTACTAGTATTAGAAGCCTTATCCTTGAGGACAGGCAATTAGAAAATATTACCAACAAAACCATGTTGGAAACCATAATTATTATTCATGATCCATCTTCTAAGAACCACAAAGTTTCTACATTAATTTCATTAGCTAGCTTGAAAAAGCTCTCTAGAAACCTTCTTATTGACTCAAAGTGCCCTCTACTTGCTGGGAGTAGAAAAAGTTGTTTACTTTAATCTCAAAAGTTGTTCATGGGAGGATAGGAACAGATACAATTTCACCAAGTTTTAAGAAATTACTCTTTGAAAATGCTTCCAATTCGGTTCAAAAGAACATATGCTTGACAACATATAAGTTAAAGCAGAACCAGCCAATGTATTCATTTGGTAGACTTGTTAACGACAAGAATATCAATTAAATACCACAACCTATGAACTATCTACTTCCAGAGAAAGACTAAATATACTATGCAAGCCCTCAAACATGGAGTCAACAAAATCACCCATGAGTCCAAAGTTATTCTAAATAAATGTATATGCATCTAAAAGAAAACCATGTAATCTATTAAATATGGATCTCTATTATAATAATAAACAAATCTAATATTTTATTTTCTTTACTTAATAAATGTAAAAATGCTTTCTTTCAATTTTGGTTTATTTTTACACTGTTCAGCCACTGAGAAAGTGCAGAAACATATCTGAAAACAGCTAACTTTATCATTTAGGCCAATTGAGAGGTTCACAAATCTATTCTCTAACTATAAAACAAAGCATGAAAAGACACACAAAAAAAAAAAAAAAAAAAAAAAATTGTATATCCAAACCAACTTCTTAATCCTGTTTATGTTCTGTGCTCCTCAGTTAATCTCATCTATCAAACAAAGGGTTAGTATAGTACAACAAACATCAAATAAAGATGAACCAAAGCAACAAAAAGCATAAAAGAAAACCACCCATTTGAAGATTAAAGATAACAAGAAGATCTAATTTATCAAAAAAAAAAAGCACCTTAATTCTTGTGGCTTCTGCACCAAAACCTGTAGCAGCTGATAACAATCCCAATAAACCCACAACACAACACAACACCAAACCCTTCTTTTCCATATCTCTTCCCAACTAAAGAAGAACAAGAAAAAAGAAAGAAACAGTCTTCCCCACTGTGTTCTCTTCCTTTCTTTTTGTTTTTGCTGTGTGCAAAATAAAAATGAGCATATGGGGAAATGGGTGGTGCTGTAAAGAAAATAAAAGAGAAGAAAAAGAACAGAAAAGATGTGTTTTTTTTTTTTTTTTTTTTTGTGGGTGTCTGAAGAGGAAACGTAAAGTTGGTTGATGTACTGTTAAATTTATGTCAGTGTAAAATCATTATGTCTATAAATTTATCAAAGGCATCGAAAGGTTAAAAGTAGAACACAGACAACAACACTTCTTCATCTTCTTCTAAAGGCAACTCTCATGTGTCCCTTTACACGAAGTAGCCTGCCCAATTCACTGTCCTATAATCCTATTTATCTCTCCCTCTTTTAAGATTGGGATAATGACATTGAAAGTCCTATAAATTATTGCTTTTTTACAATGAAGTTCTAAAAGATATTTTTAAAAAAATTAAGTCCTATAAATTATAAAATCTTTTTATATTAGTCCTGTACCGTTAAAGTTAACAAAAATTATTGAAGTATACATTTTTTCCATCCAATTCTGACAGGTCAGCTACTTATTCACATTAATTTAGCCATGTGGATTGCCACATAATACTTTAATAAGACTTACACTTACAATGTAAAAAGTTTAGGGATTAAGTTCAAATTTGGTAACAAATAAAATTTCACTTAACTATCTCTAACTTTATTAATTTTTCATTTATACCATCTCTCTCATCAAAACAACTCACTACAATCAACATTCATCTCCAATTTCTATCAAACCTATTTCCACAACTATCACCAACAAAAAATTAGAAAGATCCAATGAATTGCATCTTAATGCAATTAATTACATGGGATATCAACAAAAGTTTTTATTCATAACAAAATCAATAAGGTAGAAACATGATTTAACATATTAAAATCCTTTAAACAACATAACAAATAATAAAGTTCGAAACTTTAGATTAATAACTTGAAAATTAAAACAAATCCAAATGAAACAATCAACCTGCTAGAAGCTCTTAACAATCTTTCTAATTTACTCCTCCTAACTTTAGGTACCTTCTTGGGTCTAAAAACTAGAGTAGTCATTTCAGTCGTCATGAGCAACTCAGGAATTTCAAGACCAAACAAAAACATTACAAGTAAAATCCTTTATAGTTCTTTTAGTTGAACTTCTTATTTTACCAAGAACTAATGAATTATTAGTGGATCTCTTGGTTGTATTCGAAAGAGTGACACTATTAATGAAGGTGAAGTGAGAAGAAGAGAGAAAAAAAAGAGATGTGGATGTCTTGAAAAATAGACTAAACTCCATGAATTTTTTATTTTTAAAGTTATGAAATTTGAAGATTTGGGTTAGTATTTTTATATAGTTGCTAGATTGGGTTTGAAGAAGATGAAATCTCAGATTTATTTTTTCCTTTGCTGTAATATTTTTGATGAACAATAATGATGTGGTTTTGAGAAGTGGTAGTGGAAGATGAGGAAGAGGAAGGAAGAAGATGAAGTTTTTTTTTTTTTGTATTTTTTTTATGGTCGAAAAGTGGGTTGAAAAAAGTATGACATAGATGTTTAGGTGGCAAAATGAGTGTGATTAATTGTACAAGTGTCCTAAATCAATTAGATAAATCAAACACATCATCAAGTTCTGTTTATTTTAATAGTTCAAGACTAACGTTAAATACTTTTTAAATTTATAAGACTCAATTTTTTTTTTTTTTAAATTAGGATTAAATTGTGAAGTTTTAAAAAATTTTAAGACTTCCCATGTCATTATCCTTTAAGATTGTAAGTATTAAATTTAGGATTTGGGTCATTAAATATTTTTTATGATTTTCATTAATATTAAATTTTATTAAATAATTAAAATTTTGTTAAAAGTTTTAATTGAAGTTTCAGAAAAATAAACAATTATTTGTGAGTAATAAAAATTTAACTATTAATTCTAAATTTAGCCGTTGAGATTATATGAATATTAAATATTTTTAAATTCATCATAAAAATATTAATCGAATTTTGTATATAGTTAAGTCAAATATATGAAAAGAATTTACCAAGAAAAATAAATAAACAATATTTATAATACTATTTTATAAAAATTAAATTAAATTAATAATAAATTAGTATTTGCACTCTAAATTTTTAATTATTTGTTAGAATTTTTATAAAAATAATTTTTTGTGTTATATTAATTTATTGGATAGTTTATATTAATATTTGAGATTAAAAAATAGTTAAATTGAGGATATATGTGAACCATAAAATGAGAAATACTTATCTTTTTTATACATCACTCTCGATAAATTTTTTAAAAATTCACTTATATTTGTTTTGGTTGTATGTGTGCTTGGTAAAGTTCAATATTGAAAATAAATGTAACATCATGGTTTACAAAATATGCTAGCTTAAAGATACATGAGGCGAGTGGGAAATTAAAAACAACAAAGACAAATTTGATTTTGCGTACTTGTTTTAGATGATTTGAGGTGAATAAAAAGAGTATTGTTCAATAAAAATGAGTGAGGGAATCTTAGTTGATTAATTTGGAGCAATTCAATATTAGGGATGAAGACAATGAAGTTAAACTCATCAAAACTTTTAGCTAAAAAAAATTGAAAAATATAAAAAGAAGAATAATAGAAAGGATTTTCTAATTTAATCCCTGTACTAATTTGGATTGAGTTAAATAAATTTTTTGATGCGCATTTTTTATACAAATATTAAAATTTTATTAAAAAAATTTAAAATCTTATTCTTTTATACTCATCAGTAGACGTTGGTATAATATGAAGGATTTTGTTGGTTATCATTCTACTCCATCAACCACATTAGCACAGTTCACCCACTTACCTAAATCATATCTTCTTTACCATAGATACAATTAATTAACAAGCTTAGTAGCTGAACTATAATGATTTTAAAGCAAAATATATGTATTTTTTTAGTGTCATATTGCTCATTGTGTTTATTGCAAAAATTTAACTATAATTATTATTTTTCACATAGATGAGTGATTTCATTTTCAACAAACCTAATTATTGTTCCAGGAAAAAGTAAGCCTTATAAAAAACCATGTGGTGTGTGCTTCCCCTCCCTGATATCTACCTTGAAAATTCTAAAAGAGAAAGAATGTGAATCCTATAATATTGGATCCTAAGTTAAGTTCTAAAGCCTTTAATTGTGTTCTTAAATATTATATTAACAAAAAAAAAAAAAAAAAAAAAAAAGAACAGGCAAAACATTTTAGAACAATTTCTTTTTCAAAATAGGCTCCAGTGAAGTTTTTCCCTTGTAGTTTAGTGACAGCACTCAAAAGTAATTTTACATTTGACCCAATAAGAACAATAATTTATGACCATCCAATTAGAACTAATCAGAAATAGTGATAAAAAAAATATTCATATACATTTTATAACAAAAGAAAAAAAATCAAGCATTAACTTAGTGTAGTCTAAGAAATGAGATCACATTATGAACATTAATATTCAATTCAATTAATATAAACAAAATATAATTATTGCAAAAATATTAAATATTCGTGCTATTAAAAAAATAATTCATCAATGTAATTTTTATTTACATGAGAGATCCTACAAATGATCTTATTTATAGCATTTTAAGGGTGATTTTACAGTTATATAAGTCTCAGAATTAACAACGACGAACTAACAATAAAGACTTTGATTAGACTTGCCTAGCCTAAGCAAGAAATCATGCATCCCCTACTTGAAATAGAAAAAAAATAAATGTCCCGTTAAAAAAAGAAAGGAAATTTCCCTAATGGAGAAACAGTAGATGAGAAATAATAATTGATTTGTTTGAGATACATAAGTTGCAAAAATTCACTTGTTTTTTATTGAAAAATTATTGATACCTATTATTTAGAGGTATGCTTAAATTGAGCTAAGGTAGGAAAAGGATTGTGTAGGGAAAGCAACTTAGATAAAATTAAAAATCATATCCGGTGGAGAAATTTGAAGTGTAAATTTGAATTCAATCATGGTCGACCTATGAAATCAGGTAAAAGTTTATTAATAACTAATTTAATATAATGCTATATATTATGACTCAAAACCAAACATTTCTTAATTTTGGTTGGTCACTAATTATTTTAGTTGAATTTTAATCATATCCCTCTCAAAAAAAAAAAAAAAAAAAAAAAAAATCATATCCAAGAGATAATTTGCCTCATGCTTCACAGGCAGACTTGGGCTATTTACAGCCCACTCAAAACGTTAGCCCAATGATTAATTGTTGAAAATAATCATGTAACAAGCCATTAATCACATCTCCAAAAATTTACACCTGCAATTCACACCAAACCAAAATATACCAGGACATGAATTCTGGCAATGTTAAGGAACATAATAAGATGTGCAAGAGCAGATGAGACTCTGGATTTGACACTAAAATTTGGAAGAGAAAAAGAGGGTAAGAAGTAAATAGAATTTTTTTGAGATTAATAATCAACTGCCTCATTGAAGACCATAAACAAGCAATGCACCAACTGCACCAACACCAGCCACCAGCCCTATAATGACTCCAATAGGAGGCAGCCCACCTCCTATTGGTTTTCCTGTGTTCACATCATATTTTGCAAACCTCTTTTTTGGTGCTCTACATTGAGGGCATACATATGTATCAGGCTGCATAAAATGGAAGCAAGAAAACAAGGATATATCATTTGATTAGTTGATGCTCATCAAGGGTGTTCTTGATTTGCTCAAATTATATACATATATGTATGCTCAAGAATGGATGATTTGAGTTAAAGAAGTAAGTAGATAATCTTGCCTGTTCATCAAAAGGTTTCTGGGCAGTGTATATATATCCACAGTCAAGGCATATGTGTGTTGCTCTAGCCTGAAACATGCCGTAAACTATTAGTATTTGGAGAATATTACACAATGTAACCTACTAGACTAAAAAAAGCTTGCCTTCTGAGCCTCAGTCAACTTCCTTCCGAATCGAGGAGGAGCTGGCCGTTTTGTTAGCTTTTTAACATCTACATCTGCTCCCCTGCATTGCAATGAATCTGATAAACTTCAACTTCATGTCATAAATTCTTCTTCGCCTGTCTTTTTTTTTTCAACATTAGGGGTGAGGATTGGAAGCCACACACAAGTTACCAAGACAAGCACCATTACCAATTCACAACTAGTTATGATTTCAAAGCTTGCACCATTAGTTCATTGCTGCCACTTAAATAGTGCAAAGGTCTAATAGATTCAATCTGATGTCTGCCTTAAGTTTCACCACTAAAAATCATCTCCTTTTGTGAATAGCCTATGTCTACTTGCATTATCTAATAAGTATAGCATCGGTACTTTTTGTCAGCATCAATCAAGATACATTATAATGCGACTAGTGAAATCTACAGTTCAGCATGCTAGTGCAAGGGTGTGCAACCTTTACGATATGATGGCTGGTGTGTTCCTCTCATTCGCGCATAAATCTAAATCTTCTTACCTATCACATTATACGGTGTCTCTTGTAATATGGTACATTTCAATTTGATCTACATTTTTTTCAAATACTGTTGTTCTTTCTATTCTTTAAGCATAATTAGTCCGTCTAAGCTTAATTTGCCTACCTCTTTTTAGCATAATTAGAGCAAACTGAGACATCTTATAGGTGATTTTATCTCTTGCTTTACTTCATATCATCAGTATCAGCACATAAATAAATCTTCAGCATTATTCTATCAGTAATAGCTATATGTGCAACCAACATAGAAAGTGACTGGAGGACTCAAGGAAAGAGAACCTGCTAACAACAAAGTAGACAGACTCTGGCTTTGCTTGGATAGCAGTTTTAGTAAAGCCCAATTTATCAGCAGGCCAAAGTTCATCACCAAAAAAGCTGCTAGTGTAAAGCACTTGATCCCCTGCTTTTAGTCCTGCTTTAGCTGCATTCCCACCTCCATCAACAGCCTAAATGACTCAACAACATCACGGAAAGTTTCCATAAACAGTCTCAATTTCACAGACATGAAGAGAACAATAATGACTACTTACTGTAATGACAACCCCACCACCACTCTTTTGACCCAAAGTGAGGCCAAGTGGCTTGTCAACGTCAACCTCAATAGTCCTAGAAGCCCCAGTAGTCCTTGCAGTGATATGAAGCCCTCTTCTAGCATTGCTAAAAGTGTTCTTTTTTTCAGCTATGAACATTTCTGAGGTAACCCTTTTGGCATCTTGAAGTGACAGGCCTTGAAAGGTAGTTTTCTATAGACAAAGAAGAAGAAGAAGAAAATTCTGATTAATCTGCCAAAGGCTCATGAAATGTATAAAGAGTATGGTACAAGAATATAAACCTGGCATTGAGAAGATACAATTTGCTTAGCTGCAGATGATGGGGTTGGAGAGGTTTTGATGGAGTGGTTTCTGCTGAAGGTGGCAGAGCAAGAAGAGGAGGTGCCAGCAACCACAGCTGATGACATTGTTGATGCTGCTAATAGTGTTTGTTAGGGAGCTTTCTGGAGGCGGAGTTAGCTAAAAGCCATGTACAGAAGCATACTATTGGGCCTATTGGGTGTTGCTCTTGTTGAAATTTGTGGACATAAATGCTTGACTAGATAACTTTTCAGTGGCATTGGTGGGGAGAGCCACACGCCTTCTTTTACATGCCACAGAATGAAGCATTGAAGAATCCATTTTGTGTATGGAGAACCACAGGCCTTCTCTTCATGGCATATGGTTTAAGTAATGAGCAATTGGGTTAACATCCTTTAGCTTGAGCCCACAGATCTCCTCTAATTGGTGCCATTCCTCGCTTGTATTTTTTTTTAGTTCAATAACAATAAGTTCTAGAGTGCTAAATTCTTTGCTTGTTTTTTTTTTTTAGATTTTTTTTCCTGTTTGTAAAATGCTTGCACAATTTATAAGTAATATAAATAAAATAATGTAGGCTCTAGGATCATTAACACATTTACCTCTTTTGAGAGGAGGGCTACCTCAAGAAAACTCACAGAGAATATAAGTTGGATTTTTTGTCCTGTGCAGGGGAAAGAATATGAACAAAGCACGTTTTGAGGTGTGAAGTAAGGAGGTCGCCCGGGCCATCCATAGCCCTTCACTCCAGTTTTTAGCACTACATAGACCTTATGCTCTGGTGTGGTGTAGATGTGTATTTATATAAATGAAATTAAAATAATTAGGTTAATTTTTATTTAATAAATATAATAAATGAGATAAAATTAATATTAAATCACATTTTATTTCATAAAATTTGGCATAGTTTTTGCATTCTTTTTTCCTTTTATTTAAAAATTAATTTTTTATTTTCCAATTTTTATATCGTTAACACTTTAGTCTTTTCATTAATTTTTTTTAGTTAATTTCTTTTGTTAAAAAAAATTTGAGTCTCTTTATTTTATAAAGACAAAACTGTTTAACTCTTTTATTTTAATATATCCAAACAATTGAATTTTTTAGTTATTAATTATTTTAAATTTAAAATTTCAAGGCAACTAAACTTCTAACACCTATTCATATTTATATTAATACATCAAATAAAAGTATTATAATTTTAAAAAATTCATAAATTTTATTTCATATTTTATACTTAATATATTTGGTTTGTTTCCTTTTAGATTATAATTAGCTGTAATTATATAAAATACATAACTTTTAAGAAAACTAATTGATACATAATATGAAATTGATAAAAAAAATAAAAATTTAATTTGAAAGGCCTGTTGACTAAATTATTGATTAACGGTTCAAAAAATAAATTATAATTTTTAAAAATAAAAAATTCGTTTAAAGATAATTAAAACGAATAAAATTAACTAATTCTTAATCATATGTCTCAATGTCTCATATGTAGCAAAGTGGCAAATGTAGTCCTTTTGACTTTTCAATTGACCAAGATTCACACCCGAGGCTTTGTTTTTCAATTTTACACTTTAATCATATGTCTCAATGTCTCATAGCGCTTTGTTTTTATCTCTTTTATTTTTTCCTTAATTTTAAATTTTTTTAATCAATCGAAAATTCCTATTCATCCCCTTTTAGGGCCTTTCAAGTTTGAACCGAATGCTCGCTTTTAATATATTATACTCAATATTTGAGTTCATGACGTATATTATATGTGTGAAATTTTTGTTGATTAAATATTACTATAAATTTCTAAAAATAATATTAATATTTAAAATCAAACTGGTCAGTGCAGTGTATGTCCGATTTTTTTGCAACTATACAATACGATGCAAATAGGGTTGAACACGTATCTTAGAAAACCCGAACTGTTCCGAAAAACTGAACTGAAAATCTCTAAAATCGAAAATTTTTGTTGACCGTTTGACTTTCTCCAAACCGAACTGTTCCAAAAATTTTTATTGGAACGGGTCCGGAGATTTTAAATTATCTGAACCGAGATCTGTCCCGAACCACTCCGAATTGTACCGAATCGAAACTAGAACCGATAATTTAATAGAATTAGAGTGTATATATATATGTAGTTTCAATTTTTAT
>CATIWO010537417.1:0-13373 GCA_949673435.1 Macaranga tanarius | reverse complement strand
GTCTTTGAGTAGATTTACAAGCATTCCTATGTCAATGTAACTATAAACAAAGATTGTGAAGCCCTTTGCCAATTCTTTTTACCCTTTTAGAAGTAGATTCCCTATCTCTAGTCCAATCTTTTAACTTAAGTGACAATAATTGTTTTTCCATCAAAAATTCCAATTCTTATTGTAAATCTTTGACGAAGACATTACATATAGTGATCAAGCATACATAACACAATTAAGAACTCAATTAAAGTCAAATCATTCATCCATTAATGCAAAACAAACAATATGGTTCATTGAATTTATCATCCATTATAATTCCAACCTACAAAGTTTTAGCTTTGATACATTATGAATAAAACCATAAACATACACAAACAATCTTTAATTATTAAGAAAACTATAAAGAGAAAGAGTTAGAGAAGCTTAGGAATGATTGCTAGAATCTCCAATAATCCTTTGATAGTTATTTGATGAAAAGATATCTATAAAGTAAATAGCCTTTTTGTTCTTTTTGAATAAACACCAAAAGTCTTTAAATTCCTACCTACTTTTTGTCTCTAAATTTTCTATGAACGTTCTAATATAATTTTGAGAGATAAAATGAAGTATTTATATGTTTGTAAGTTAGTAGCCAAAGGGTACAAATCATATCACATAAAAAGCTATTAACTTGGTGAAGGATCATATTGCTTCAACACTAGCAGTTATTTTAAAGGCATTTTCATCAATTTATATGAATGATCTAGGTTCAGATGTCTTCATAAAAGTTATATCCCTTTGAATTAGCTTTCTATATCCACTTGAATCACTTGAATCTAAATTTTTAAGAGAAAGTTATGGCTAAAATACTAAGACATAACCTGAATGGTCGTGTCCCTTCAAGCAGTGCTGAGTGGTAAAGCTTGATGCCGAGTAGTGAAAATGTACCACTGTCATGACTCATGAATGTCAGCCTAGGAGTTCTGACTCATAATAGTAGCCTACTATCATGATTCGTGATAGACAATAAGGAGCAGTACTGACTCGCGATAGGCATAATACACTTCAAAGCTTGCCTCCTCCACTCTTTTGACCTTGAATGAC
Source organism: Macaranga tanarius (assembly GCA_949673435.1). Classification (NCBI taxonomy): domain Eukaryota; kingdom Viridiplantae; phylum Streptophyta; class Magnoliopsida; order Malpighiales; family Euphorbiaceae; genus Macaranga; species Macaranga tanarius. Next base: position 12,299 of record CATIWO010537417.1, on the reverse strand, counting down.
TTTGACATGCTTATATAACTTCCCTAAACTATAAACAAACTTTAAAACTCCAATGAATCACTCAAATTCATATACATTTATCAAGAAATAATTAAGATCAAAAGGCATTGGTAATTATAAATGAAATTCATTAAGACTATGCTAAAATGTGAACTAAATGCAACTTAATTATACATGAAACATCCTAATACTACTATGCTAATTGCAACACATCAAACTCCTCCACATTCAAACTTTGCTTGCCCTCAAGCAAGACTCAAAAATTATAGATGAAGGTTAAATAAATGATTAATAGATTACTCCTTCCTTTTAATTCAAAATGATTATGCACTAATAAGGGTCATTGACGTATTAAATTAAATAAACAAAGAAAAAGTGATTGAAAATCAACTCTATAAGCCCTCACAAGCTTAGAACAATGACAATAATAATTTAAGAAATAAAGTAACCCCTACCAAGGATTATTACAAATGAAATCAATAATGCAAGTCAAGTTCAATTTAAATTCATTAATCAAACTCAAGTCTAAGGGAAGCTATTAAATCATAGAGGACAACAGAAAAGCACCCACACACTTGCAATCAATCTTAAGGTATTTTTAGACGACAAAACCTTACTTGAGATCTTATTAGAAATCCTTTCAAAATGAATGCAAATAAGGAGTAAACACAAATGCACACGACTTACTTGGAATCCATAACATCATTAAGTGGCTACTAGCACTATCATTTTTTTAATCAATTACATGTGCGTACTATGGCTATAGTTTCCTCTTTTAATAAACATACTTTATTTCCCTCAAACCTAAGCTTAATCTATTAGTCCAAATTAATTAATTAATTAAATGAAAGATTTCAAAAGCAATAATACAAGGCAAAAGTCACCATTAAACCTACATTATCTTATCCCAATTCCTAGCAAATAAGGCAAGGGAAGTGGATAATTAATCAAATTTTAGATGTCTCTGGGACTTAATGCCTTAATGAACCATATTAGAGCAAAATCAATCCAAATAAAAAAGGAGTATGAAAATCAAATGTTGTTTAAAATGATGCAACCTAGAACAGAAAACTAAAATTGCAAAACATAAAACAAAAACATAAAACATAACGAACACATAAAACATAAAAAAAAAAAATAACCCCTCCCCCACACTTACAATCACACATTAAAAAATGGTCTGCCACAAGGTTCTTACTACCCTTCTTATCTCTAACCTCCCAATAAAATTCTTGAAGCATCAAAATCCACCGAAGCAACCTTGGCTTCGCATCTTTTTTGCTAAAAAGATACTTGAGAGCAGTATGATCTGAGTAGACAATCACCTTTTAACCAACAAGATAAGTTCTAAATTTTTCAAAAGATAAACAATGGCAAGAAGCTCTTTTTATGTGGTAGCATAGTTGATTTGAGCATTATCAAGAAGCTTGCTAGCATAGTAGATCACATAAGGCTTCCCTTCCTTTCTTTGGCCTAAAACAGCACCCACAACATGGTTACTAGCATCACTAGGGCTGACAATTTATGACATGACCCGTTTAAATGACACGACACGAAACGAAGTTAAACAGATTTGGGTTTAGCATAAACGGGTCAACCCATTCAAAACATGAATAAAGTTGTGTTAAACAGGTTGAATTCGCATAACCTGTTTAAACACATTTAATAAACGGGTTACATAATTAACTATTAACTCATTTAAACATATATTAACATGTTTAATAAATAGGTTAACACAATTTATAAATATATATATATTGGAAAATATTTAATGTATTAATTGAGTATGATATTAATTAAATATTATATAATATTAAATTAATATTAATTAAACATAATATGAATTGAAAAACTATTATATAATGATAGTACATTAGTTTTAAGATCATTTATATGATTTTAATATTGATAAATTTAATAAAATTATGTAATTTTAGTATTATTATATGATTGTAATGTATATTAAAAAAATATTAAGCAAATATAATAAAAATTTAGTAAAAATTGCATAATTTCTTATGAAACTATATATATAGTTTTAGTATATAATACTGCTATTAAGTTTAAATAAATTTAACTCACGAACCTATTAACTATAAGATTACTAAATAACAAATACTAAGTATCAATGAACTACTAAGATTACCATAAGATTACGACTATTGAGTATCAATTATAACTAAAATGTTTAGTGAATAGTTTTTGTAAATTAATACTTGTCTTAATATATAAAACTTCTACTAAGTATAAATAAATTTAGATAGCGAATCTATTAATTATAAGATTACTAAATAATAAATACTAAGTATCAATCCACCGTTAAGATTACCATAAGATTCCTAACTATTGAGTATTAATTATATTTTAAATGTTTAGTGAATGTTTTTTGTAAACTAATATACTTGTATTAACATGTAATACTACTACAAAATATAAATAAATTTAAATCACAAACCTATTAACAATAAGTATCATTTTATGTAATTGCTATAAATTAATTTTTTATTAAGTCTAATTATAAGATTAATTACATATGTACACTTTTGATTTAATATTAAATTACTAAGTATAATAGAAATTACATATATATGATAATGATTATATAGTTTTGATGTAAAGTAGAACTAATATCAAGTGTAGCATTAAGTAAATATTATATTATACAATTAAAGTTACTGACTCTAGTAAAAATTATATATATATATAATCAAATTATTGAATTTTATCAATCAACTACTAAGATTACTAACTATTGAATGTGAATCATAGTTAAAATGTTTAGTGAATAGTTTTTGTAAATTAACTATAAGTAAAATAATATCATATTAAGTATTAGTACTAATTAAAGATATATATATATAGTCAATTGTGTGTGTGTGTGTGTGTATATATATATATAGAAATACATATATTGATATATATTTTTTAGTGTAAACTAATATTATCAATTATATTAAATTTAAATATTAATAGAATTTAAATATTATATTTCATTAGATTAATAGTAATATTAAATAAATATGATAATTAGTATTTCATTAAAGTAATATTTAAATTATTAATATATATTATAGAATTATATTTTATTAAATTAATATTTAAATTATTAATATATTTTAATTTTATAATAAATACCTAATATATACCTAACCTAAACTAAACAAAACAGCGTAGTTTTAAATAAAACTATGTAGTTTTGATGTTCAAAACTTAAGTGCCAGTTTTGATATTAATGATTCAAAATGCCCTAATCCTAAATCCCTAGTCTTCTTTGTAAGTTGCTTTCTCTCCTTCACTGCTACCTCTTGTTCTCCGACTCCTTCTCTTCTCCTTCACCTTTACTAGTCCACTACCCCTCTCCTTCTCCTTCTCCTTCTTTTTTGCCTTCGCTGCTACCCTTCTTCCTCTCCTTCTCCTTCTCTTTGGCATTCAACGCTGCCCTTCTCCTTCTCCTTCGCCTTCATCGATGCCTCTCCTTCTCCTTCTACACCTCCTTCGCCTATGCTGCTGCCTCTCATTCTCCTTTTCCTTCACCGCTTTCTCAGAACGCTCATTAATGCCCAGTAGCTCTTCCATTAATGCCCGGTGACTTCTGTTGATCGATTAATTTTGATTTTCTACCAGATTAATTTGAAGCTTTGATTCTCTATTTCAAGGTATATGTGTGGTTTTTGGGAGTCCATTTTTTAAAAAAGTTATGTATTTGGCTATTGTGATTTTCTACTAACTTATGAAATTTGTGCATTTTCAGATATTGACTTTACTTTCCTATTAATGAACCCATTCACTCTTGTTGACCCTTGGATCTTGACTTTATTTTAACTTCGATCCCACTAGATCAAGTTAACAAGGTTTGTTATTTATGCTTTTATTTTCTCAATTTATTTTTCTTATAGAACACAAATGATTTTAGTTTACTCATATGTATTTTGAATGTTGGTTTCGTTGTGATTTTGGCTTCCTTCTAATTTTGGTTTTGTTTTTATGCATTTTGGTTTTGCTGTTATTTTTTTGATCTTTTATAGTTGCTTTTATCTTCTTAGTTTACTTTTGATATATTTATCTTATCTATTATATTTGATTTTGGTTTCCTTGTTGTGATTTTGGTTTTGTTTTTATGCATTTTGGTTTTGTTGTGATTTTAGTTTAACTATTTATTTTTTTGATATGTTATATTTGCTTTTATATTTTCTTTTAAAAGATTAATGTCTTCTTCATGTTTAGATATGCATTTACTTATGTTAAATGATGTGACCAAAATAAGTTTTGTAAAATGAATCATGTACTTAAGTTTTGTACTTGTACTGCATTTTTAAGGTTAAGAGAATTTGAGATGGGTTAAGGGAAATGATCTGCTTGGCATTTAGCTTGGATAATTTGATTCATTCATTGATTACCAAGGCTAAATCTAAACTTGGCCTGATCAAATAAGCGGTTTCTGCTTCAATCTCACCTTCTTAGGTGAATTTAACTGAAGTTCCACAGCAATTTACTCCTTTTTTGCTAGCTTTAGCACACCCAGTTTTGACTCTAGCAACTTCGTGTAGGAATCCAAGTGCTTGTTGGGATGTATAAGTCGCTGGTGATCAACAGTAGGTACATAGCCTGGACTTTGGTTCACAAGGGTACTCAGATTAAGTGGCTGAAGATTGTAGGCTTCAAAACCAACTGTAATTCTTGACATTGATATTGGATGATTTTCTAGCAATTACTATTGTTATTTAATTTTTTTTTGGTATTCATGGTATGAAATTTTAAAATATTGTAATGATACTTAAAATTTATATTTAGAATTTAAATTTAAATTTTAGCACATGATATTTTTTGTATATTTAATAGATTTTTTATGATATTTTGTAATTTAATAGTTAAACGTGTCTAAACATATTAAATGTGTCCTTATCATATTTATGACATATTAAGACCTGTATAAGTTAAACGTATTGTGTCATGTGTTTATAACACATTTAAACCTATATAAGTTAAATGGGTTCAATGTGTCGTGTCGTGCTACTATAACACATTTAGACCTGTATAAGTTAAACTACTTAAATGTGTAGTGTTGTGTAACCTGTTAATTAAACGTATCCATATTTGGGTTTGTAGTTTGACATAATTAGTTAAACGAGTCATGTTCGGGTTACCATTTCTATGTTATTATCGTATCATGATGCGACCCATTTATGACACGATTACGTGAATTGCCAACCCTAAGCATTACACATAATCTCAAATGGCAACTCCCAATTAGGTGGCTGTAAAACAGAAGCTAAAATAAGAGCTTTCTTAAGATTTTCAAAAGAATCCAAACATGCATCATGACACTTAAAAACTACCTCCTTTGCTAACAAGTTGCATAATAGCTTAGCAATTTTGGAGAAGTCTCTAACGAATCTTCTATAGAATCCAGCATGCCCAAGAAAACTTATCACATCTTTGACACATTTTGGAGGTGGCAAATTAGCTATGACTTCAATTTTTACTCTATCAACTTCAATGCCCCGCTTTAACACTACATGGCCTAAAATAATTCCTTCTTGCACCATAAAATGACATTTCTTCTAATTTAGCACTAATCTATGCTCTTCGCACCTGTTAAGCACATTAGAAAGATTTTCTAGACAATTTGAAAAGTTAGCTCCATAAACATTAAAATTATCCATGAAAACCTTTACACAATCATCAATTAAATCTTTAAAAATGGAGAATATGCATTGTTAAAATGTGCCAGGAGCGTTGTATAGCCTAAAAGGCATATACCTAAATGCAAATGTACTATAGGGACATGTAAAAGTAATCTTAGATTGGTCATCGGGATGAATAGGTATTTAGTAAAAACCACTAAGCCCATCTAAGTAGCAAAAAATGAAAAATTAACTAATCTTTTCAAAACTTGGTCAATAAATGGTAATGGAAAATGGTCTTTCCTAGTTGCCTTGTTAAGATTCCTATAATCAATGCACATATGCCATCCAATGACAGTCCTAGTGGGCACTAAATCATTAAAATCATTTTTCACAGCTGTCAAGCCACCTTTTTTAGGGACAACTGGAACGGGACTTACCCACTTGTTATCACTAATAAAAAATATAATACTATTATCAAGTAACTTGATTACCTTTTTCCTAACCACATCTTTAAGTGTGGGATTTAATCTTCTTTGACCTTCAATGGAAGGCTTAGCATCATCCTCTAAAAGGATCCTATGCATATATACATTTGGGCTAATACCTTTCAAATCATTTATAGAATAACCAATGGCACTTTCATGACTAAGTAACACAAAATGTAAAGCATCAACCTTATCATTAGGCAAAAATGAATTCAAAACAAAAGGAAATTTACAGTTAGAGTCAAGAAATGCATATCTTAGAGTGGATGGCAAAGGCTTAAGCTCTAGCTTAACTTCTTCATTTAGTGAAGTAGGCTTGGAATCATCATCCCTTCTCAAAAACTCAAATCTTGAAGTCCTATAAGGATGAAGGTACGGAGTCACCTCTAAGAGTTTCACATTAGCTCTTTGCTTCGAATATGTCTCCACAGGATCTTGCTTTAGGCTCTTATGTATCACTTCATTAACACATTCATTAATAGCATCAAGTGAGTCAATTCTACTTACTACTTCTATTAGTGTAGTCTTTATCATCTTGAATACATCAAACACTGTAGACTCATTATTCATTTTTAATGTAATTTTGACTCTTTTCATGTCAATAATTATACCCACTGTCACAAAAAATGGTCTACCAAATAAGATTGGGATTTCAAGTTCTTCCTCTATGTCTAACACAATAAAATCTGTAGGTATAACAAATTTCCCAACTTTAGTTGGCACATTTTCGAGGATGCCAAATGGGTAAGTGATTGATTTATTTGCCATGGAAAGACACATTTTTGTAGGCTTAAGCTCTCCTAAATCAATCCTCTTATAGATTGAGTAAGGCATAAGACTAATACTAGCACCAATATTACATAAAGCTTCATCAAAATAAGTACCACCGATTATACAAGGGACATTTAAACAACTAGGATCCTTGAGCTTTGGTGGGGATTTGAAGTACATAGCCTTGGATTCTTTAATAAGAGAAGCTAATAAATACTCCTTTAGCTTGCTTTTATGGCTATTGGTGTCCTTTAAAAACTTGCCCCCATGCCGGCATGTCTCTAATGGCATCCAGAAATGGTATGGTAATTGATACATCCAGCTAGTTATCTAACAACTAGGACTTGTAACAATCTATTGGAACTATTGCCCAAAGATCTATCTAGCATAAACTAAAGGGAATTAGATATTAGTTATCTAACAATTAGCACCTCTAATTATCAAGGTTTGAAATTGCAACACGCTCGAAGCAAATTCAAAAAATAGCTCTTGCAATAACTCAAGAAAATTCAATTAAGAATTTGAATAAAATTAATCAACTTTAAAATAATAATGTTGATACAAGTATTTATAGACTTGTAATCCTAAACCTAAATTGATTATAAAAGAAAACAACTCTTTAGGAATAAACCATTATATTCCTAATTAAATACAAATTCTTATTAGTAAAGAAAATATAAAGAAATTCCTATTTAGTCTAAAACTAGTCATCGAGACACGGGCGTGTCTGAAGGCCACATGGGCATGTACGAGATCCGAGAATTTTAGTAAATTGGCAGACTCTAATATGGGCGTAGGTCAATGTAACACGGCTTGGAACACGGCCTGACCTTGATCCTACACGGATGTGTTTCGATGTCTCTTTAGAAACCCGACTGCTATACAGCTTCTTGCACGGGCTTGTCGTTCGACCGTGTATCATGCCGAATGATGCTTCAAAAATAAGCACGGGCATTTATATCAATACAACCTTGAACACCAGTGTGTAAGACATCATGTTTATCTCAGGACATTTCACAAACTTGAGACACGGCCGTGCAAGAACACACACGGGCATGTATCGGCTTGATTATAACTAAGCAAATTGATTAACTTAGTTTCCACCATATCATCTCCTTTTTGTTATATAGGCTCGAGGCTCTTTTGCACAAGTTCTTTAGCAGTTCCTTTCATCCTCTTTGCTTTGGATCTTGTGATTGGTCCTTCGTCATAATTTAAAGGGTTTGAATTTGATGTTTTGTCTTTATGTCTATATGCATCACTCGTCCCTTCCTTGAAAGGATTCACCCTCGAATCTTCACCTTCAAAATCAAAAAGAAGAAGGTCAAGTACATTAAAGGTTACAGAAATATTATACTCATCTGGGAGATCTAATTTGTAGGCATTGTCATTGAACCTTGCCACAACTTAAAACGGTCCATCTTCTCTAGGATGTAGCTTAGATTTCCTTTGAGTAGGAAATCTCTCCTTGCACAAATGCAACCAAACCCAATCTCCAGGCTCAAAACCTAACTACTTGGATCCTTTATTCCTTTGATTCACCACTTGTTGATTTTGCCTTTCAATATTTTTCTTTACCTTTTCATGTAAATTGTGCACAAAATTTGCCTTTTGAACACCATCTAAATTAACTTGCTCACTCACAGGCAAAGGTGATAGATCTAATAGGTTAAAGGATTAAAACAATACACAATTTCAAAAGGTGAATGATATGTAGATGAATGCACAGCCCTATTATATACAAACTCTATATGAGGCAAAATCTCATCCCATGATTTCACATTCTTCTTAATTATAGCACGCGTGAGTTGTCCTAAGGTTCTATTCACAACTTCAGTTTGACCATTAGTTTGTGGATGGTATGCAATACTGAACAACAACTTAGTTCCTAATTTCTCCCACAAGGTCTTCGAAAAATAGGACAAAAATTTAGTATCCCTATTACTCACAATAGTTTTAGGTATACCATGCAAACACACTATATTCTTAAAGAACAAATCAGCAATATGCGATGCATCATCAGTTTTATGACAGGGAATTAAATGTGCCATCTTAGAAAACCTATCAAGAACCACATATATGCTATCATTACCATACCTAGTCCTAGGTAGTCCAAGTACAAAATCCATAGATATATCTACCCAAGGTGCTTGTGGAATAGGAAATGGTGTATATAAACCATGCGGATGCACCTTAGACTTAGCTTGCAAATATATAATACAATTAGCACAACACTGAGATACATTAGATTTCATATTAGGCCAAAAGAAATGGTTATATAAAACATCTAAGGTCTCAGCTATACCAAAGTGTCCCATTAAACCTCCCTCATGTGCCTCCTTAATCAATAATAAATGCAATGAACATCTAGGCACACAAAGTTGCTTTAAATGAAACAAATACCCATCATGCCTATAAAATTTATCAAAGGAAGTTATTTCACATACATTATATACATTGCTAAAATCAAGATCATGTGCATACAATTCTTTAATATGCTCAAAACCAAGTAATTTAGCATCCAAAGTGTTAAGTAAAATGTACCTCTTTGATAACACATCAGCCACAATGTTTTCCTTACCTTGTTTGTATTTAATAACATAAGGAAAAGACTTAAGAAACTCACTCCACTTAGCATGTATTTTGTTAATCTTATTTTATCTCTTCAAATGCTTCAAACTCTCATAGTCGGTATGGATAACAAACTCCTTAGATAGTAGGTAATGTTGCCACGTTTCCAATGGCCTTACCAAGGCATACATCTCCTTATCGTATGTCGGGTAATTAAGTACTGTGCCACTTAATTTTTCACTGAAATATATAATTTGCTTACCCTCTTGCATTAGAACAGCTCTAATTCCCACTCTAGAAGCATCACATTCAAACTCAAATGTTTTATCAAAGTTTGGTAAAACAAGAATAGGTGCATAAATTAATTTAGATTTCAGCAAGTTAAAATCATCCTCTTGTTCCTTTCCCCACCTAAATCCAACATTATTTTTAATTACTTCTATTAAAGGGGCAACTATGCTAGAAAAATCATGCATAAAATGTCTATAAAAACTAGCTAATCCATGTAAACTATGAACATCCCCAACATTCCTAGGTGTAGGCCAAGTTTTAATATCCTTAACCTTCTCATGATCAACCTTTATACCATACTCACTAACAATATATCCTAAAAATAATAACTTTAGGCACATAAAATGAACATTTAGCAAGCTTAGCATACCACTTTTGTGCTTGTAAAATACTAAAAACAAATCTAATATGTATAACATGATCCTTTAGTGATTTACTATACACAAGTGTATCATCAAAATAGACAACAATAAACTTACCTATAAAATCCCTCAAAATATAGTTCATTAAATGCATGAATGTACTAAAAACATTAGTTAAACCAAATGACATGACTAACCACTTATTAAAGGCAATTTTCCATTCATCATAAATTTTCATTCTAATTTGATGATACCCAGCCATTAAATCAATTTTAGAAAATATGCAAGCACCATGTAATTCATCTGATATATCATCTAAACGAGGTGTAGGATGGTGATACTTTATAGTGATTTTGTTGATGGTGCGACAGTGAACACACATACGCCATATTCCATCCTTCTTAGGCACTATTAGCACGGGTACAATAGATGGACTTATACTTTCTCTAATCAACCCTTTAGACAACAACTCATCCACTTGTCATTGTAATTCCTTTGTATCTTTGGGTTTACTCCTATAGGCTAGTCTATTTAGGATTTGTCTTCCAGGAATAAAATTAATTTGATATTTTATCCCTCTTAATGGTGGAAAACCATCGGGCATAGACTCAGGAAATAAGTCCCCAAATTCTTGCCCTTGAAAAGAACTAGGTAGTGATGAGAGAATTGGGTTAGCATCAAAAGCTAAACATGCACCCTTGAATACCAATAGTATCATAGGTTGCCTGCTTAGATAAGTCTTTCTAATCTCACCCTCTCTTGTAAAGAAATTGCCTTTTACCTTTTTTTTACCAATCTTTGCACACTATTCTCTCCTTTTGTATGCGCAATCTCACTATTTTTACTCTCTCTATGCATCCCCTCTATTTTCTCTCCTTTTTCTTCTCTTTCCTTACGCCTCTCTTGGCTTTTCTCATAACTCTCCTTTTGTTGGTGCACATTTTCTTTTTCTTGTGCACTCTCACATTCACTCAAAATTTTATGATCTTTATACACCTTCGTAGGCGACATAGGTAGCAAATTGATAGTCCTACCATTCATCTTAAATGAGTATTTATGAGTAAAACCATCTTGTATGACTTGCCTATCATATTGCCATGGATTTCCTAATAATATATGACTAGCTTGCATAGGAACTATATCATATAATACCTCATCACAATAACATCTAATAGAAAATGTAATCAATGCTTGCCTAGTGACCTTAATATTCCCATTTTCATTCAACCATTGTAATCTATAAGGTCTAAGATGTTTAGTTATTTTAATTCCTAATTTATCAACTAAAGTAGCATTAATAACATTATCATAACTTCCACCATCTATAATCATACTACATAATTTATCATGTATCATATATCGAGTATAAAAGATATTTTCACATTGTACCTCTTCCCCCTTAGCTTGCATGTTTAAGGCATGCCTAGTAACCAAAGTGTAGATTGGTCCTTGTGGGGCTGATTCCTCCTCCACATCAGATGTGTCCTCCAATGGTGGCATGTCACTCAAGTCATCATTATCATCATCATCTTCCTCACTTACCACCTCCCTATTGCGTAGGGTCATGATCTTCGCATTGGAATATTATACAGCCTTATACCTATATCCCAAACATTGAAGGCACTGAATATTACTTGACTTGCCTTTGGATTTGTCATCCTTAGGTTGTGTCTTTAATGTAGTAACATCCTTACATTTACTTGGCTCAAATTTTCCCTTACTTGCACTTGTTTCTCCTCCTTTGTTCTTCCAATTCGATTTCCATATAGTTGTGGGAGTTGAATTTATTTTGGTTTTCACCTTCAAATGATTTTTCCACCTTGATCTCCATATGTACTGTATCCTCCAAATCTACATTATGATGCAATTCAACAAGGTTAGCAATTTCATTATTCAAACCTAATAGAAAATGTGCCATGGTAGCCTCTCTATCCTCCTTAATGTTAGCTCGAATCATGGCCATCTCCATCTCTTGGAAATACTCTTCAACACTCCTAGAGCTTTGGTTCAACCTTTGCAATATGTTATACATCTCTCTATAATAGTCTTGAGGTACAAATCTCTTCCTCATTATCATTTTCATCTCAAACTATGAGGTATTCAGTCCTTCTCCACTTTTACGCCTAATAGAGGTAAATTGATCCCAATTCTCTCAGTTTTTTTAAATCAGGACCCAAGTCTCCTAATCTTCA
>CATIWO010537382.1:0-21627 GCA_949673435.1 Macaranga tanarius | reverse complement strand
TTATATTATTATTATTATTATTATTATTATTATTATTATTATTATTATTATTATTATTATTATTATTATTATTAAGATATTATGAGGATTAGTAATTATGAGGAAGACTTTTGGTGGGGCAAATGGTATATTTTGATTGGTGAAGTGTGTGGGAGTGTGTGTGTGTGTGTGTGTGTGTGTGTGTGTGTGTGTGTGTGTGTGTGTGTATGTATTAGTGAGTGTAGGAAGGGTGTAGAGAAAATTGTAGAGAGGAAGAGGAGAAGAGTGAGCTTGAGAGATTTTTGGGAAAATTAATCATTCTCTACATATCCAAAAATTATTTGGAGAGCTAAAAAAGATCTAAAAGTGTTTGGATTATCATTTTTGGTAAGCTTATATTTATTTTTGGTTATTTAAGTTAAGTTGTTGATGTTGTAAAATTTGTGTTCTATTTCCAACATGCATCAGTCTTCTTATTTTGAGCATAACTTGAGTTGTAGACCTCTGATTGGAGCAAGGTTAGATGTTCTGAAAATCATAGAGAGTCTATTACAACTTTTATATTTTAAGGAAAACTAAATTCTGTCGTTTAGAATATCTGGAACAGCTGGACATTTTTATACTCCAAGCTATTACTTTGTTTTCCTGTTATATCCGAGTTTACTCAAAAATCTATAATTAATTTTACACATATCTAAATTGAGTAATTCCAATTGAAATTTGAAGTAGACTCACATTTCTAGCTTTAGTAATATTTTTATAATTTTTAGAGCTATGTGTGAATTATTTGGATTTATTGAACCTAGACTTTGGAGTTGCACTTAGTGGAATTTTGTTGAGTTGGATGCAAGAGTTATGTTTGCTATGTGTATTGATGTATGAATTATGTGTAGACATGAATAAGGATGTTGGAGGCACTACTTACTAGGGGAGTTTGCTTTTGAAGGAGTTGAAGCCTTCTTGAGTAAGTGATTATTAATATAATGGTATATATGTTAATTCTCTTGAATAAGAAAAATAAATAGCTATACATGAAATGAACAAGATAGGTGATGTGAAATGAATAAATATATGAATTATGAATATGTTAATTGTAATTGAGTATGATATTAAATGAGATATGCTTAGTGACATATGTACGTATGTTGTAAAGATGTTGATTGGTAATTGAAGTATGGTATGAAGTGAAATATGCTTACAAAAATATATGATGTCGTTTGAAGTGATGTTTAATTATTGAAATGTGGATTGTGCACATATATGAGAATTATATTACTTTATATGAATTGAGCAATTATGTGATGAGATATATATATTGCTATGAGTAATTTGGTAAATATGTGATATGGTATGATATATACATAATATGTGTATATGGTGAGAATGTTGTGTTGTGTTAAATTGATTGATTGATTGAGGAGGAAAATGGAATGATGTGTGTGTGTGTGTGTATATATATATATATGTATAAATATTTTGGTTATGAGGCCATTAATTGGTCGATTGAGCATGTGTGATGAATAGTGGCACCTTGTGTGCAAGCTACCTGTGATAGTAAGGTGATACGAATAATGTTGTGAGTTTGGTGAAAACACATGCATAATGTATTGTTGAGAAATGATTGATTATATATGCATATGGCATAATGCGAGGAATATGTGTGTGTAGAGTTTGAGCTCCACGATCTGAGACTAAAAGAGGTAAAGAGTCTCAGATGTGGCCATTTGTGTGATAATGATATATATGCACATACGTGAGAGATTTGAGATTGAAAGGGGTTAATAATCTCAAGACTGAGATTGAAAAGGGTAGAGAATCTCAGGACTGGCCACAGATATATGAAAAAGAAAAGAAAGCAAAAGTGAGCTTGTGCATAATGTGCGTGACCGTGTGAGGTTACTAACAAGAATAATTATGCATTTGGCACCATATCTGCATACATGTTGAATGTGAATTGAATGTGAGAATAATGATATAAATTATATGTGAACTCTTAAAATTTTGTGAATTTAGTTATGAGTACCAAATAACTTGTTGAATGTGATCACAGGGGTACTAATTGATGTGGTGATTTACATATACCTTAAGTTTATGCTTTTGAATGAGATAATACATGAATGAGTGATGGAAGTGTGATGAAATGAATGAATATGGATGTGTAATCTTGTCAATGATCATTAGTTTTGTGGATGAATGAATTGGTAAGGTTTAGTTGGTGTATGAAGTGTTTTCAAGTGTATTTTGAGTTATATTCATGTGCTTGGACATGAATAGTAAATTTAAGAGTATTTTAGTCAATTCATATAAATGAATTCAGCCCAGGTGTCTTCATAAAAGTTGTAGCCCTCTGAGTTAGCTTTCTGTAGCCTTTTGAATCACTTGAATCCGAGTTCTGTAGAGAGAGTTATGGCCAATAGAGTATGACATGGCCTGCATACAGACTCCCAGGCATGGCCGTGTGCCAATGATGCACGGCCGTGCGGACTTAGAGGTGAGGAATTCGAGCTCTCAAGTATTAACGCACGGCCGTGTGCATTCCTCGCATGGCCATGCACGGCCTACTTACAGAATTATAGTATTTTGACCATAACTTGAGCTACATATCTCCAAATGAGGCATGGTTTGAAGCTACAAAAACTTTAAAGAGTTATCTACAAGTGCATGAGTTGAGATTGGATAGAATCTATATTTAATATTCTCTAATTGAGCTTGACATTGTAGTGCTCACTTACATCTTTATCATTTGGACTCCCATGCGCATTCTAAATGTCAAAATCTTGTATTTGAATGTGTTGCAATGTATTCTATGTATTTTTCTTAATTATTTCTTGAGAAGAACTATATGTATAGTTGTATTAATACTTGCTTATTGAGTTTCAAGCTCATTCCTTTGCAAATTATGATTTTCAGGTAACAGTTAGACTTGCTTGAGGTGCGAGTTGATGAAACTTGAAGTGTACTCCTTTATGAGTACAGGTGGATCAAAGGCAGGCTTGGTGTCGACATCTCCATCTTCATGAGCATCATTATCATAACATTTAAACATTTTGTATTTGAACAATATACCTATTTTGATTTCAAACTATGTATGTACATAAAAGTATAATATATATATTACAAGAGCTTGGTATAAATACATGTCTTTTGAGAAAGTTTTTCATATGCCACATGGTTGATGTAATGTATGGACACTTGTATGCAGTACTTAGAGAGTGCTACAGTCAGTGTGGACTGTGTTAGTAACTTTAGTTTCAAAATTAAGAGTTGTGATACATGGATCCACAGTATTATGCAAGATTGATATTATGATATGGTTATAATGTATATTATACAACATAAAATTATAAACGTGAAACAAAGATTATAAGCTCAGCAGGGTATAATATACATTACAAAGAACATAACAATCAAAATGTGGGAAATGAGAATTGAGAAAGGGAAATTATATTAACGTACAATGAATAATTGTATTATAAGAACTTTAACCTTGAATGTAAAATATTATGTTGAGGATAATGAAATTAAGTGAGTATAATCTTGAGACTTGTTAATAAATAGAACACTCAATTTTATTTTCATTAAGTATTAGTTGTTATAATTACTTAATCATTTTCTGAGTGCTCCTTGATGATTGAGTTATTCTTGTTATTCTTTTATACTCACTAGGTAATTTCCTTATGAAATTACTCACACTTGTTACTTTTTTAAAAATTTTCAATATAGGTATATAGTATATGTTTAGCTATTATATAAAAGATGGTTATGCAGTAGACCACGATGACCTATGAGGTGACTGGGGTGGAGACTCTGGTGAAGTATGTTATATGTCATGATGTTGATGCTAATATGGCTTTTCGAGTTACGATTGAGCCCATAGGAGCTTCAGTCCGTTTGTCAGTCATTAGGAAGGATTATTTAGACAATATATACACCACTATTCGGGTCTTTTACGAGACCACTACTGATGTTCATGTCACTTTGACCTAGATTTGAGTAGTTGGAGGATGAGGTTCCTTTTTATCCTTTTACTATCTAGCCGGGCTATAGCCTAGTATAGTGATTCTACCTTTTTATTTCGGAGATGGGTGTATGACTGATAAACCATGGGCTAGTGAGGTGCAAGTTTGGATGTACTGTTATCCTCATACGGAGATGGTCGAGGATTATTAGAGCTTATTATGTTATTTTTATTTTGAAATCAATTGTATAATAACCAATACTCTCATTATGTTTATTTAGTTGATGATGTATGGTGACGTGACACCAATGTACTTATATTTATGTAAACATATATTATGCTATATTATAGTATACCACTTGCCATCAAATTATTATTTTGGAGATATAATGGTTATGGTTTATTTGATATTTAAATTGTGCTATCATTTTATAGAAATGACAATTTATAGTATATGTTGTTAAGAGATTCTATCTAATAGTCTTTAGATAATATCTCTTTCTATCCATACCCTCGTCAAATGGGTATTCTGGTGGATGTATGGTGGGAAGGGGTGTTACAAAGTAAAGATCAACTCTAGTAGTTTAGTTTAAGTATTAGCCATTCAAAACACTTGGGAATTGGGAATTGGTTTAAGTTGAGCTAAGAAAAACTCAATTGTGTAAAGATTTAAGTTGAGCCTTGAAAGACTATTGATTGTAATCAATCTAGTTAATAAATTGGTGTGGGTAGGTTAAAAATCCTAACTAGTGAGAAGTTAGGTAAAGGAGTAAGGTTTTGTTGATTCGAGCCTCTATAAATCAAAATGTTATTTGATTGCTCTTTTTCTTACTTTGTTTTTCTTGTGCCATTTCCAGCAATCTCCAAAAACCTTCTTAATTGACCAAAATTTTTTTTACTAGCCATATTCATCCCCCTCTAGGGCACTTTCAGTTTGTTTATTAATTTTTATGAAAAATATTTTATATTTATAAATTTTAAATATTAAAAATAATATAATTAACTATAATAAAATTATATGACAATATATTTCTCGTACTTTATTTTAAAAAAAAATATATCTGATACATATAAACATTGAAATATTAATAAAAAAAAACTAACATATGAAAAATATAGTAAATTTTCTCATTCTTAAAAAAAGAGTTATTAAAAATTAATTAAAAATACGAAAAAAGTTAACATTATAAAAAAAAAAAAAAAGAAAAATGTGCAAATAAACTCCTAATATTTGGGCCAAGGTATAAGTTGGCCCTCGGAAGTTTTTTTGGACTAAACACAACCTTAATGTTGCTAAATCAAGTCATTTAGCCCCTTCAAAAAAATCTAACATCTAAAACACTTACAATATGGTCACTGAATTTAGTTTTCTATCAAAATATTTTAAATTTTTAAGTCAATAAATAAAATTATCCTTAATTTTTTTTATTAATAGTATAATTCTTTAACAAATTATTTTTAATTATCAATTTTAAATTATTTTATTTAATTATCAATTTTTTCAAATTAAATTATAATTTAAAATAATTAAAATAAAATAAAAATTTAAGTTAAAATTTACCATTATTATTATTATTATTATTGGAAGCCTCTCTATCAGCATATATCACCACCTCCACCCATCCACCACCATTCTTATGCTCCACCACCATTTCTTATGATCCAAGATTTTCTCAATGAAAAACTGATTTGCATCACTATTCTTTTTTCGTTTGCTCCATTTTTTTGCCACTGAGAAATTGCTGTACCGGCGGCTGTGAAACCACCACCGCGCCAGTATCGACGGCAGAAATGGTACAACCAGTGGTGGTTTTCGATGTTGACAGGACGTTAATCGATGACGATAGCGACCATTGGGTGGTGACTCAGATGGGACTCGCATCATTGTTCAATGAGCTTCGTTCTACTCTGCTCTAGAATTCTCTCATGGTTTGAGCCTTTACTTTGATGAATTTTGATATATTTATGTCAATGATTTGTGTGTTTACTTGTAAAGCATGCTTGATTTTGATCAAAGATCATATTTTTCATGAGATAATGAAGAATTTTTGTTAACTGGAGAGTACTACATTTATAGGATAGGATGATGAGGGAGCTTCATTCATAAGGGAAGACAATTGATAACATTACAGAGTGCTTGAATCGGACTCCGATACACCCATGAGTTATTTCAGCTATAAAATCAGCTCCTGCACTTGGGTTTGTAGTATTTACTATTGAGCTGTGTTCTGTTTAGTTGTTCAGTGGTGTGTGATTAAGGTTTTGATGGCAATGTTATTGTTGTTGTTGTTTTTTCAGATGTGATTTGAAAATAATTAGTGATGCAAATCAATTTTTCATTGAGAAAATCTTGGATCATCATGGATTATTGGGATGCTTCTCGCAGATCATTACAAGTCCAAGCTTTGTAGACGATGAAGGAAGGCTTAGGCTTAGGCTTAAATTTTTATTTTATTTTAATTATTTTAAATTATAATTTAATTTGGAAAAATTAATAATTAAATAAAATAATTTAAAATTGATAATTAAAAATAATTTTTTAAAGAATTATACTATTAATAAAAAATTAAGGGTAATTTTGTTTATTGATTTAAAAAATTTAAAATATTTTAATAGAAAACTAAATTTATGGACCATATTGTAATTATTTTAGATGGTAGATTTTTTTTAAAGGGACTAAATGACTCGATTTAGCAACATTAAGATTGTATTTAGTCCAAAAAAACTTCGAGAGCCAACTTATATCTTGACCCAAACATTAGGGGCTTATTTGCACCTTTTTCCTAAAAAAAATAATAAATGTTAATTTAATAAAAAAGATAAGAATAATTAAGTAATTATATTTAAATAAGTTAAAATTGTTCATAAAAAATTTTAAATTAGAGTTTATACTAATGGTAGCTAATATGTATCCTACTATCTATCAGCTGCCATTTAAAAAATCCAATCAAACACTATTTTATAACTATTAAAAAGTGAACAATAATCAGCTGCACTCAAACAAAGTTGCTAAATACTTTCTAAATTGGTTTGCTATATGGATAAATTTTCCCTATTTCAAACGATTTTAGACCATTTTCAAAAAGCTGTGAGACTAAATTATTTTACTATTTTGCACCATTTTTAAGCTATATTGATCTTTTTTTATTATTATAGATTATATGCCAAATACTTAAGATTTTAATTAAAAATAGTTAAATTTCTAAAACAGTTAATTTTATATATTTTTATTAAGTTTTCTAGATCACATTACATATGCAAATTAACTTAACTAAATTAATTTTTTTAAAAATAAAGTAATCAAAATATACACTATCTAAGGCTTAGTTGAGTTATATATAATTTGTTGATATATTCATAAACTATTTTTATCTTTCATTTACTTATTTTGACATAATTTAATTTAAAGAAATTGCTAATTATATAGATTTTAATATTTTTTAAAAAACTTATGTTGTTAAGAAAACAAATTAAGAGTAAATTCATCCATTAAAATTTAAAATTTGATATATTTTAATTGAAGACCTAAATTTAGAAATGTGTAATTTTTGAAAGAGATAATAGCAATTTCAGTCCTAAAAGATATAATATTTTTATGATTAAATTCTGAAAGCTTAATTTTTTAGTGAGTAATTAAAAAATTAACTATCAGTCCTATCCCGTTAAATGTAATAGAAGAGATAGACATGACAGTATATTTGCCTACGTGGAATCTTAGGTTATCACAATGTGGATTGACACAATCCACATTAACTCTCTATGTAAGATTTGATGCCACATAGGATTTTCATTTACCATGTTCTTTTAGGATTGCCACTTTATCTACGTTATCTGACATCTTTACTACCTAACAAACTAAAATACTCCCTGAATTTCACCATTGCCTTCTCCCAAAATGATATCTAACATAACCACTACCTCCCCTTAAACAACCATCTAATAGAACCATTACCTTTTCCCTGAAAAATCATCTAACAGTATATCATTAAAGTTATCTAGCAGGAAATAACATAGCACATAATTAGCTTCTTATTTCTTCTTTGCTACCTCCTTTTTTTATGCTCAGCTTCATTAACCCTTATCAATATCCCTAAAATTATTTATGATAATCTCTCACACTTAGGTGGATCTATCCATTCAAAATACTCAAATTCATGTTCACCTTACAAAATACAAAATTAATCAATTAATCTTAGCTAGAAGGAAAGAAGAAGAAGAATTACAAATCAATCAATTGATTTCGGGTTTAAATAAAGAAGAATAATGAAAATTATTAGGCAAAATTATCATCTTGTTGTATATCATGAACCTCCTTCAAGGATTAATATTTGCCCATAAAGTTCTTACAACACTGCTCTTACTACAATAATAATTCATTGTTATTGCTTCTTTTAGTTTAGCTTCCTTTGATCTCTTTCTTTAATGCTATAAAGATGACTCTTACAAGAGGATCATCTGTAAGCAAGAATTTCTCTTTCCCAGATTAAGGAGCCCTAGAAAAATATGATTAGCGAAAATTTTATGTGACATTAGTGCTGATATAAAGAACTGATGTGGATATTTCAGTACACATCATAATGACTAAGATCCCATGTAGGCGAATGTACTACCACGTTTGCTTTTTTTTGTTATATTTAACAAAATGGAATTAACGATTAATTTTTAAGTGTGTGATTTATGGTTCTTTTTTACATTCCTTTATGATTTACAAATGGCCTTTGATGATGCTTAAATCTTTGAAGAAGTCCATTCGTAATTTTATATAGACCGGTTCTATAAATAATAAAAAACTTGTGGTTGTCAAATGGGATTCTTGTTGTACTCTAAAAGAGGAAGGAGGGCTTGGTTTGAAAAGATTACATCATACTAACACTTCTATGCGCTGTAAATTAGCTTAGAAAGTGCAATGCAGCTAAGGATTTATTTTTTCCTTTCTATGGCCTAAATTCCTTAATGCTACTCATGTGCCTCGTTCTACACATATATTCTCTTTGGTTTGTAGCTCTATTAGGCATTATTTTATGGATGTCAAAGAAAATTCTTAGTGGTAGGCTTCTCATAATTCCAATCTTAATTTTTGGAATGATAACTGGCTTGGGGAATCAATTGCGGATTAGCTTGACATCCCTCTTTCCTTTCGAAAAAAGCTAAAATCTTGGGTTACTGATTTTTATTTTTAGAATTCATGGCATTTACCATATGATTTCAAGATGGCCTATACTATATTATGTGCAAACATTGTGAATGTTGTTTTCTCCTATTCTGGTGAGGATTCTTTTATTTTTCATTTTGCTAGGAATGGTGAGGTCTCTTGCAAGGTTTTTACCAATTTTATAGGCCTAATTGCTCTAAAGTTGCTTAGGGAAGAGATCTTTGGAGGCATTATTTGCCCCTGTCTCGTTCATTTTTAGTATGGAGGGCAATTCATGCAGCTCTACCTACTGATGACATTTTGCAGCTTTGTAGCTTGATATTTCTATCCCGTTGTCATTTGTGTTTTGCGGGTTCTAAATCAATAGATCACATTTTCTGCTTGTGCCCATTTGCATCTTCTTTATGGCAAGCATTGGGTAAATTATTTCAGGTGCGTCTCGTTATTCCATCTGGTTTTAATGACTAATTTAGGACTATTTGGTTTCATCATTTTTCCACACAAGTTTTCATTTTATGGAGAGCTGGCATGATTGCAGTCATTCGGTGTATATGGCATGTAAGAAATAAAATCATTTTCCATGAAAGAAATGTCTCGGTTTCTACTGCTCTTCGCAATATATATGCAGATATTAAGGAGTCTTCTTCGTTTAAGATTGGGCACATGAGCAACACAGTTGATGATCTCTTGATCCTTTGATGCTTTCAGGTCTTTGGATTGCCTAGGAAATGTTCTATGATTGTTTCGGTAACTTGGCTTAAGCCTTCTTTTGCTTGGGTCAAGATATACACCGATGGTGCAGCCTATGGTGCTCCGGGTATGGCGAGTGCAAGGGGTGTTTTTCAGACTCACGACGGCTTGGCGATTGCCTCCTTTGCTGCACCTCTAAGCACTTGCTATGCTTTTGAAGCTGAGCTTTCAGCAGTAATGTGAGATCCCACATCGGATGGAAGTGGGTAGTTGGCATGCCTTATATAGGTGCAATGCCTCTTCCTTCACGAGGCGCCTTTTGAGGACAAAACCGTGAGGACCGTTGCCTGGGGCCGGTGCCAAAGCGGACAATCGTGGGCCGAGTGATCTTGGGCTGTTACATCCTAAGTTTAATAGGATTTTCATAACCTTTGTTTTTCTTGAGATCAATAAAATTTCTAGGAATTTATTTACTTTGGTTCTTGCATGAACTAGATTGACCTTATCAAGCTAATTACTTGTGGCGGCCATCCTTATTCCTTATCACCCTTTTATTCTTTTCTTTATTCTAGGGTGTAGCGGAAAATACTCTAAATTAATTTGATCAATTTATAACAAAGAGTCTTATGTTTAATATACTTAAGGTTTGGGTTGGTTGATTCAAATGAATTTAGGGTTTCTTTCTTTATTTTTATCCTTTATTATTAGTTATTTGTTCCGTAAATTTTGATACTTTCTTGGAGGTGTGTGGATTGATTTAAGATTATTAGGATTTTCCTATCAAGATCACATCACTTCTACTATTTTAGATTACAACCTGTCTCCGTAAGGAAAACAATGTCAGGTCTATGCTTAGAAAGGAGGAAGTGGAGAGCTCCGAGCGTCCAAGGGTTTTCTAAATCTTGAATGTTCCAACTTAGGATTTTCATAATGCCCGACAAGGCTGCTGAGTAGTCTTCACCTCACAATTTTACCTGGTAGTTGTCACATACCTTTTATTTTTTTTGCAGAATCTCATTAGCCAATAGTTCATAATTATGACATCTCTTTAAAAGAAGCAGTAGAACTAGCTCTTTTATTACCTATAACATGGAGAGAAAAAGAATAGATATTAGGAAAATATGTAATTGTTGCTGGCATGAACTAAAACTATCTCTAGCTAATCTACAAAAATGAGTCATTCTTCTCGTCATAACACCCTATGGTTGTGCAGTGTGATTCTCACTAACAACGGCAATAACAATAGTAGATGACAAGCTAATTGAAGGAACAACCATAGCTAAAGTAGTCAAAGGCGATTGTGTAGTAGTTGCCAATGCCAACTCAGAAGATACACAACTAGATTTTGATAATTGGCCATCTACATTTAAAAGTCATCGAACTAGGCACTTGACTTAAGGTGAGACACAATCTGCTAAAGAGGAATAGGACTTAGGGGCTATAGAATGGCTACTTGCATTTGCCATAAATTTGTTACTTGTTGAAGAAGCCTTTAGCGCAGGATCATATGGCCACATCGATATCTCCATCTCCTCTAATCTTACATTACAATCAAACTCAACATGGGCAATATAACCACACTAGTAATAAAAATTTGGCAATTGTTCGTATCTAAAATACATCTATGTATGCTTTCCCTTGTTATTCAGAATGATTGAACCATTTTCAGAGGCTTAGTCACATCAACGTCAACTTCTCTGACAACCCCATAATAGAATTCCTATCTTGTCTATTCAAAGGCATATTACACAGATGAACCCAAAAGAGAAAGGAATTAGGAATAACTTCTGATGGCTATTCATCATCAGACAATTCGCCTAGCACTATCAACTGATGATCAAAATGCCAAAGACCTTTTTCTTATCTGCCTTAGACCGAAACTCGCAGACAAACATGTTGGATCTATCCTCCTGCAAAGTAAAACCTTTAGATACCTTCCAAGTGCCATGCAAAACACTAGATCGTGCTTTAAGGTTAAAAGGCTCCTCAGATAAAATCCTTCTCATGGGATAATATTCATGTTTATGATTAGAGGTATGATCTCGGCATTCAGTTAAATGCACAACCTCTTCTTCATCAATCATAAAAGAAAATTTCTATAACAGATTCTTGCGTCATAGATAAAGGTTCCAAGTTAGTTTTTTTTTTTTTTTTTTTTTTTTTAATTATAATTTTTATATTAATTATGAATATTTTACTCAATCTATATTATTAAGGTGATTTTTATGATAACTTTATTTTAAAACAAAGTAATATATTTTGTTTAGAAAATTTTATTTTAAAATGTGAAATTTTTATTTTTTTCATAAAATACCATTAAATATAAAAATTAATATTTTTTCCTTATAATTTAATATATTTTTTCATTAAGTTATTGTTTTGTAGAAAAATAAATTATTTTTTATGGAATTAATTTTTATAAATATAGAATTTTTTTTTCTCATGAAGTGTTAGTACCACTTTATCAATTGACAATGTAAACTGGCATTTTTGCAAAGACAAAATCTTTATTTAGAAAAAATTATTTGAATTTACGAAAAATATGAAAATATTATTATTATTTTTATACATAACATAATTTTTTTAAGTGTAAGAATTAGTATTTTTTTTTTTGTTGCAACTTCATATATTTTTTGTTAAGTTGTTGTTAGTTTGTAAAACATAAACCTTTTTATGGAATTAATTATTGTTGAAAGTATTCTTTCTTAAAATTGGTGCTTTTGAAAAAAAAAAAAAAAGTCACATATTTTACGAAATTGAGATTTTTTTTGTTGCGAATATAAAAATTTGTGTTTATTTTCGTATATTACCACTATTTTTTGTTAATTAAAAATGTTTTTACATAAAACTAATCAAAGTAATTTTGCATTATATAATCATAAAAGTTATAAATTTCAATTACATAAACCAATTGGTATATTTTTCTAGAAAATAATAACTTCACATAAAATATATCAAATTAACGAAAAAAACACTAATTCTTATATTTATTTAAAATTCTGTTATTTCACAAAAAATAATGATCCTTTCACATTTTTAATAAATTAAAATAATTTTATGCAGAAAGTAAAACAAGTAACTTCGTTTTAAATATAAAATAATTATAAAATGCATCAATAATTATTCAAATGTTATATTATATTTGAATAGAGAAAGAAATTAAAATAAATATGGAGAAGTAGTCTCATTTTTAGTAGGTTCTGGTTGCAACAACTTTAGCCTTGGCAATACTTTTTCCTTTTTTTATTTTTTTTTTTGCGTAATTATTAGAAAGATGTAAAATAAATTATACGTCCTTCAAAGTCCAAATGTGAGTTCCAAAATATAAAAACAAAAATAATTACTAAGGTTATCACTGTTCAAATATAATATAACATGTATTCAGATGTTATATTTTCCAATTCCATATAGAGTAGCAAGTACACATCTGGTCGCACCATTTTAATCATTTTTATAAAAGAACCCTTAAAATCTCATTACTTTGCATGGTCTATATCCTTTTACAACCTGTAAGACCTTTAATAACTTGCTAATTCATGTTTAGTGATACATTATTAGTGCTACAGTGATATTTTTTTTTTTCATAAAAGAAAAAGAATTAGGAATAATTCAAGGTGGAAAGCTGTACAATTATACAGACTAAGACGTAATGGCCTTGCAAGAAAAAAAAGACGAAGCAGATAAGCGTGCTAGTGAGTGAATAATTCCTTTGCTATTGAGATACTTACAACTACAAACGAATCATTCTTATTGATCAGAATACATTCAATTTATGTATCAAGGATGCTTACTCTCTAATGATAACTCGAATGAATTTTTTTACAAAAGATTACCACGGTAATTCAAACAATAGTAACTGCAGGAAATAATTTGGCACAAAAAAGAACATAGATTAAGAACAATTTTTACCACCAAGTATTCCACCTGGGTGAAAGCCTGTATTTACCACGGCAGATTGAATCTTGATTTCGGTTTAAATTGCTTCTTTGTCACACACCATGGTCCAGGGAAGGTGCTCAACTGTATAGAAAGACAGACAGATGAACATGTCATGGGCAGATGGAATGGTTTAGGACCAAGGACCAAAATAAGTGGTCATTGTTGTTAGGAAAACATATAGCATTGTGGTCACTTGTTAGAAATGAAATTAAGTTAAAATCAGAATCCTAATGTAGGATCAACTTTTGATACTACGTGATATCAAAGATTAAACATAGGATCAACCTTTGATAGTACGTGGTATCAAAAACTAAACATTGTATCTTTTCAGTTATGCATATCCAAGGTGGTCAGGTGGCTTACATTGCTGATAAGTTTAGCTCCAAACCATGCAGTGTCTGCACCATAGGGAGGAGGAATCACTTTTATTCCAGAGCTAATAGATTCAGGAAGAAGTCCATGCAATTCTTTTTCCAGCCTCTCTGACAACAGGAAAACAAAAATTCACATGCTTAATACTTGCATTCATCCCATTCACTATATAAATAAATTTTTAGTCCTTTTCAATTGAATTCAACCTCCATTTAACCCAATAATAGGAGAACAGTGCATAGCTGTTTCACTTTACCTGCAAGCCCTGGTAAACATGCAGTCCCTCCTGATAAAACCACAGTCTTATACCAAGAATCATCAGCAGTCAACTCCGCAGTATGACAGTGGTCCATGCAGAGTGCTACTGCCTGGTGCAAACCCATTGTACGCCTGTATAATAATGCAAATGAAACATTTAAACCAACTGGATGGGGTTAATGATATTTATCATGTCACATTTACAAGAAAATGAATCTGGTTGCATTTGAAGAATAACCAGATTAGGTGATTTCATCAAACAAGTGTGTCATTTTTCATGTCCTATATGCTCAATGAGATGCTTTGAGAACAAGTATAGTCATCAATCTTGAAGAGGTTTGTCATTAAGAGCATGCCTCAGAAAAAAAAAAAAATCAATTGGAACATATGTACTTACACTCCTGCTATACGTGGCTGAAATAAGATCTCCCCTGTTCTAAAGCGTTCTTTTGAAAGTGTAAACCTTCCTTCTCCTCGGACTTCTAATGATGCTTGTGTGTCTTTAAATAGCTCAGCTTCATAATCAGCAGCAACATAACACAGGTTCTGTACTTTCAAGTTGCCAGCAGAACATGAAGTAATCAGAAGGAAATTGTATTCCATGAATGGTTATTACCATCAAGAAGAAAAAATTTGTAGTTTAAACCCCAATGCATGTATGCAAAACAACCAACCAAACATTTTTCAAATCTCAAATACAGTCCATAGAACTTTTAGAATTTGACCACATAACTGCGACATTGGAAATCATGCCCAAGGAAATATAGAGTATAATTTCAATACCGAGGAATCCTAACTGCACAAGATTGGTGCTGAGGACTAGGGCTGAACAATGTTAGTCATATTGTAGTGATTATAGCATTTAGGCATTCAATTACTGCACAAGGTTGGAGATTGAAAAATGGAAACCAAGAAAAGATCCCTCAGGAATGTGCAAACAAAGAAACCTTAAGATCCACCGTGTCACCAAAGTCAGTTTTAGACACATAAAAGTCCAATATGACTAATATTACATGGCTATGGGCCAGTATTGGATCAGCTACAACCGCTACGCAGGGACCAGGAAACCCAAAATCCTAAACCTACATTGAAACATCAAAAGGAGAATAATGAAACAGTTCACCGCCACCTTTGTGCAAGATGTTATATGAGTGTATAAGGCTTAAAGACCAACAAAAGAACTGTAAAAACGTGAAAAGTTTTCAACAGCGAGTTCCGTGCATTCACCTAGGTGCAGCAAAGGTACAAAAAGTGCACCTTCATTAAAGCACTTGGGGTTAAAAAACATATTTCATCAGTAGTGGGGAAACCTGCAGGCAGATGCAGTCCCAACCAAGCCACTTGTTTCTTTCCCCAGTATAAGAAAGATGCAATCATCTGATGAACCACACTGACTAAATGGTGTATTTTAGGTGTTACGTAAATATTTGGTATAAAATCTTGCCATGTGACAAGAAAATATTAAGAACTTCAAACAACATGAAATAACAAAAAAAAAATCTGAATATTTGTATTCTTTGTAAATTTTGTCCTTTCTGTTCAGTTTTGTCAAGTATGGCCTTGAACTTTAATATTGGTAACAGTTGCAGCCAATTCATTCAGAAACTGAAATAATGTAAGCATGAAGCCTAAACATCTAACTCAAAGTAGTGTTGGAACAATTGCAATGGCCTTAATGTATAATGCCATATTTATTCACTACACTGACAAAAATTGCTACCAAAATTAAAGTTCATACGCACAATAAAATTTGTTTTTGTTTTGTTTCTTTTTCTTTTTTTTTTTTCAATTCAGACAACATTAGATGGCACAAAAGTTGCATTGTTCCTTTGTTTTGTATATCCAAATTATGTTAAAAATTAAACACTCTTAAGAATTTGACCAAACTCTATGTAATAGCATAACAGGAACAAAATGAATCAATGTAACAGCTTTCTACCTCTTTCAATGTGCGAACAGTATAAAGTGATTCAAAATTGATGTTATTCTGTTGCAGCTGTTCTCTAAGGAATCCTGTAACCTTCAGTGCTCCCATACCGATGACTTCGACACCCACCTTGCGCATCACCTTGCCATGTAAAACTGTAAAATTCAGCAGTCAAAATACATAAATTTCTAAGTCCCCATAATTATGAAGCCAAAAGACTAGAGAACAAAGGGTTTCAAACTGTAAAGATAAGGCAAATACAACTAGCATATGCCAGATAAGAGACTTGGATCAATAAATGAACACAGACAAGAACAGATAAGAAGAAATATTATACATAAGTGCATAGTTGTTCTTAGCATAAAATGTGCACAAGAAGAATCACACAGTATGCGTTAAGAATGAATTGGGCCAACCTTAAGTTAACTTGATATAATCACAAATCAATTTTTTAATGAGACAATTTGGAGGTTAAAATAAGACAATTGCTTACTTGGTACAACAGATGTGACTTGGAAACCAATGTTTACTGCAATTCCAGAAGTTTGCCGAGCTGCATATAGCGCTAAAGTTGCCTATGCGATATTGCTATTGTTAATAAATTAATGTACAGAAATTGGAATGAATAGCAAATTTCTTGATTGATCTGCTATTGAAATGAGGAACAATTTAAAATGAAATTGCAAAACACAAAAGAAGAAAGATTCACACATTTGACGGTAAGATGAAATTTCATAGCAGGCAACTGCCCAAGAGAAGCTCCCTGGTTGAGAAAATTTCTACATTCACACTAAATTAAATGATTTTTTCTCTTTCATATCTTGTTGCTAAAAGAACTAAAGTCCACAGGGAAGAAAACTGAACAAGAGATGCATAGTAGATCAGATTTTGAAGTCCTTTACTCATAAGTTTTCAAAGTTGGTCTTATTTCTTTTCCTTCCTCTTCTTTCTTTTTCTTTTCTCCTCTTTCTTTACAATGAGAACCACTAATGCATAAGAACAACAGATGAATAAAACAGTAAGAGAACTCAGCACACCTGATTAACAGCACAAACAGCTGGAACATTCATGTCAAACAGGGCAGTGTATATGGCTTCTTTTAGCTGTCGCCTTGATGCTTTGGCAGATTCAGTATCTGGAATTACAAATTTATAAGCCATTAATAACATATGTTATTATGTCGGCCATCATAACCCCTAATTCTCTTATCAGACCAGACCACATGAAAATTTTAAAATCTTCATGTAAAAATGGGAGCTTTTAGCATGAAGTTGAAGCTTGTATTTTGTATAAATAGTGCAACTGAAATTAGAGTTAGCATTCCGGGCCCACCCACCCATCCTGTTCAATCCAGTTTGCTTAGAAAGCCAATACCTTATATACACCAATTCTCATGGATTACATAATGCTATAGATTTTTCTGAAGCAACTCAGCCAAGCAGAAACTAACCATCATAATGGCAAATTGGAAGGGACAAAACAATTGGCTGTGATGATGATTTTACCTGCATTCTATTAGAGCGAATTATATCTTATCAGCATCTTTAGATTCTAAAGTTATAATAAAAAATAAAAATGAAAGTCAAACAGATACCAAACTTGCATGCACTAATTAATTGAGGACTGAAACTTGAAACTACTTCCATACAATGTAATAACGTTCTCACATGGACTCAATTTGCCCACAGAAATTTCATAGACAAGCCAATTGGAGCATTTTTTGAGAGGAACAAGGTGCTGTGAACTTGTCCATTGCATTGATTCAGGAAAAAAAAAAAAAAAAAGGAAAAGTACATAACCTGCCATAAATAGTAGCAAAAAAATGTCGAAGCCTAGAGTACATTGGGGACTCAATATTACCAAATTCCTGCAAGCCAAATGAATACAGATGAAAAGAAAGGGAAAAAATTGTCACTTTATGTCAAGGGAAACTGAAAAATAAATAACAGTACATCTAATAGAAATTTCCCAACTTTGGGGAAATTAAATCCACAAACCTCTAGAAATGTGAGTTAAAAGCAAACGCTCACCAAAAATGTAGCTGAACGCCCAGATGGACAACCATATTTGCTCCAGCCAAACTTGCAATAGCCAGAACCACCTTTTCAACAGACATTTATTTAAAAAAAATTCACATAAATATCAAGCTTTAACAAGTTTAGAATTAATTGATGAAGATGAATTGTTTATTAACTTTGCTTAGATAAGTATGAGCAAGATATTTATCTAAAATGCCAGGCATGACAGTGTTTGTCAATGGCATATTTAAAAAACCTAAATAGGCATTACCATACAGTTAACCAGACATCAAACCCCATCTTTTTCTTTTGCCCAGAGATGATAGATTTTCACTTTCATTACATTACATCACATATACATAACTTTTAGTTTTCATTGCATCACTATCAATTCAACATTTACAATAATCACTACAATACATTCAATAAATGCCTTATGTGAGGATCAAACCCAGTAGTTTGTTATTATTAATTCCCACCTTATTCTTCCTTCTACTGGTCAAATATAAAAAGAAATGATGCACCACTATCTATAAGACTACTCTTGGTTGACTGATATATTTTACAATTTGAAACATCCAAGGAGGAAATGCTTCACCCTCTGATTCTATTTCCATCAACAATTATGCAGTCGTTAGCAATGCAGCTTTAGATGATGATACATTCTTTATGAAGAGATATCATGACATACCAATCCCAGAAAAATGGTAAAGTTGCTTTTTTGTGTCATTGATCACATGGGCACATGAAGTGCCTAGGGAGCTGTATGATTTGTTTACCAATTTGCTAATATTAACATGAATGTTAACAGCTCCTTGAATTGCTCCCTACCCGCTACTTTCATTTATTGTATACAATTTGAATACCCTCCAATTTTCATCCTAGTATTGCATTGGCAATTTATTTATTGAATTGGTTCCTGCCGGCTCATTCTACTTGGTTGGTGATTTCATGCACTAGGCTAGTAACTTGCTGACATTTTGAAGTCAAATGCTTCAGGAACTTTCAGATAGAGTTTCACATCAGATTGGTAGGTGAGTGTACCCATAAACATTTCCAACCATATTCTTTCTTGGTGCATTACAAAATGCCTACAGGAGATGATGGGTTACAATACAAAGATTTGGCTGATGGTGCCTTCTATCATTATTTGTTTTTTAATTGCCATGAATTTTAGTAAGTTAAAGCGACTGAAGTTACACCATGCCCCAAAAATTCACGACAACATTGGGAACCACAGCATAATGAAAAAAACTCCCTCATAGCATTTAAAAAATCATGGGCTAAATAAATAACTAACAAATGAGGCGTCCTAAAGCTCCCCTTTAATGTTCAAAAATTAACACAGTTGGGTGGGGCTATGATCAGTAATGCATTCCACTCAACTACTGAGCTACAAAGTCGACCAAATTTAAAACAACAACAACAACAACAATAATAATAATAATAAAACTGACCATCGATAATAACACAACCAGGCACTTGTTCCCGCTGGCCATATATACTCATAAATGACAACTCTGTTGACAAGAGACCAGTGCATGTCCTGCAATACACCACACCAAAAAAAAAAAAAAAAAAATCTTTATAAATATATAAATCAACATATTAACTCCTAGATAAAAACAATAAAAACATTTACTTCACTGTAAAAAGAAATGAAGAGAAAGTTACTGGATAGGGTAACCGGATCGGAGATGAGTTTCCGAAAAGAAAACTGAATCGCTCATGTCGTAATAATTCTGGAGAAAATAAATCCAGAGGCGATTATCGGATACGATTGATCTCCATGACTTACAAACTACGCTCAATCTCGCTGCGTTCTTTGGCCCTAACAATTTCAATATTTGCATAATTATATCTATCGGAATTCGATCGAAATCGCCTAGCGACGTTGACTCTGTATATCTCGGAATTCGACTCCGTGAGTCGCTGCTGCATTTGCTCCTGCATGAACTCCCTCGGTTCGACACCGATTCCCACACCTTCCTGAATAGCATCGCCATGATTGATTGATTGAATGAATTGTCCGTTTTGAAACGGATTTTCCCGGGAAAATTTAGAGGTGGGGATTGCTGTTTTCAAGGGAAACAAACACAAAGTGGGAAAGTCGAGTGTGTGCGGATATAGGAGTGGACTTTGAGCAAGAAAGGGAGGGAGGGGAGGGGAGCGGAGAGTAGTTGATGACGTGGAAAGAGAATATGATGACACGTGGAGAAAAAGCAGCCAAGCGATCAGGAATTAGATGGCCCATTTTTTGTGCGATTTTTTGCGAAAGGGATCTTCTCCCTTTGATGCTGTCTGCGTAAGCATCGATGGCGACAAACGAGTCCAGCCATTTATAAGTTGCTCAATATTGGATTCAATAAAAATTTATTTGTATATTTTTAATTAAATTTGATAATTAATTTATGATTTAATTTAAAAATTTCACCAATGAAAAACAGTTCCTAAATCTTGTGTGGGTGCCTATAAAATAAAATCCTAATGGAAAAATTACTACATTATAAAGTAGAAACTGAAATTAGAACCTGTTATATGTACATATTAAAATAATTAATAAAAGGTAGTGCAATGCTAAATATTAAAACAAAACTATAAGAGTTCGTTTATAAAAATCATGGAGCAACAAAGCTCACTTCACTGCTTCAGTGATTTTTGAAGGGGAACAGCCAAATCTACACAACGCTTTTCAAGAGTCTCTTGTAAAGAGTCTTCATCAGCCCCTCAGGAATTGGAGGACTCCAGAAGAGGCAAATAGAACAATAAAAATTGCCTCAAAGACGTCATAGCTAGTTGCTTCCATCCAAAAGTGAGAGAAGAGATTTCAACTCAAAATACTATATTATAAATGCAACCATTGGACAAAACTGCTTCAATCAATATATTGCCCATAGTCAACTAATATAGTGGGACTAGGGATGTGCAAAAGTAAGTTCGGTTTGGTTTGGTTCAAAAATGACTAAAATCGAATTAAATCGAACTTATATCAGTTTGGTTTGATTCGGTGTAAAAAATTCTGAAAACCGAACTGAACTTTTTCGGTTCAGTTTGGTTTGGTTATTTTTTCTTTTTTAATATTTTTTTCACTTTTTAATTTTAAAGTTATTTTATTTATATAATTTTACAATATTCTAATAAGATTTATAAGATATATTAATGTTAATTTTTTATACTTATTTTATTTATTTATTTTTTAAAAAAATCAAATAAACCGATTCTCTAAAATATATTTAAATATGTTTTGTTAGAATTTTTTTGGTAGTAAATAATTTTATTAAGAGTTTTATATATTTAGAAACTAATATTATTAATAAAATTTAAAATATTAGTA
>CATIWO010537381.1:0-12696 GCA_949673435.1 Macaranga tanarius | reverse complement strand
CATTTTGGTGGAAATATAATTGAATTCACTAAAGGCAATGAAATCACTTGGAGATTATGGTTTCTACTTAAAGAAAAATTATAAACCTTGCATGGTAATATTATGGATTATGTTTATCTTTACAATGACATGAGAATGCTTGTAGACTCTAAATGAATTACCTTTAGGTGACAATAAGAGTTGCATTTAAGGATTTTAAGTATAAATGACAACGAGAGTTGTATTTATGCCTTATACCATGTTTATAATCATTTTATGTAACTATTTATTTATTTTGTAATTCTTGATAAATTTCTACTTGTAGATCTAATAAACCCTATTTAACTTGATATTTAGAATAATTAGATTAATTAGTGTAGTTAGTAATTAATTAGAATAATTAGAATAATCTAACAATCTTCATTATTAATATTTTACCTATCCATTTTAGTACCTATTCAGTTAATATAAAATAGTTCTAAATTCCCAAGTGTTCGACACCCTACTTGCTCTATACTTAGTCTTAGAGACTATGGTAATTAAAATTTAACCCACATTAAATTTTGGTGCCATTGCCGGGGAATTTATTTAGTCTTTTTATTAACTTAGGATAGAGAAAAGTTTTCTTAGGACTGTTAGGTCCATTAGGCTGCTCAAGAGGGGGGTGAATTGAGCTTTTTAAACTATTTTAAAACTGAAAACTAATTTAACTAGCTCAAGCTAAAATGCGAAAGTTTAAAACAAAGTGCAATTTCAAAAACCTTGTGAACACAGTTTTGAGAATAGGAGAGCCAGTATTATGAATTAATTTAAATCCAGTCCAGAGTGAAGGCAAGTTAAACAAGTTAATTCATTTGCAAACATCATAATCACACATGAGAAAGTTAAAAGATGAAGGAGAAAACAATACACATGGGATTTTATCGTGGTTTGGCTCCACTTACCTACATCCACTCCCCAAGGACTCACCCTTGAGATTTTTCACTAGTTAAAGTGATATCTTTTTAACCGGTAAGAGACAAACCTTTACAACTTTAGTACTACCCTTTGCTAAATTACTACCCTTACTGGTTTTCTAGCTCCAGCAACTAATCCCAGCTGGTCTTTTCCTCGCAGCTCCAGCAAACTATATACAATACTAGTTTTTCCTAGATCCAGCAACTCTGTAAACTGGTTTTAACAAGCTCCAGCAACTCTGCAAACTGGTTTCGATAGCTCCAGCAACTATGCACTCATTTCTCTCTAAATGGTGCTTTCCACATTTCAAGAAAAAGATGAAGATGTGTGTTTGTCTCTCTCACTCAAGCAATAATAATATACATGAAGTCTATGGATAAGAAGAGTGAAGATGATTTATAAGGAAGCTCAAGGATGATTTTTCGAAATATTAAAATGCAGCTCCAGCAACCATGTTTTTGAGAGGAGAAGATGAACTCCAGAACCTTTGAAAAACTCTTTCAAATATTTGCCCTTACATACACTTCACAAAAAAAAAAAAGAAAGAGATGAATTATATGTCCTCATGGATTGCCCTAATTTGCAGCTATAATGATGTGCAATTTAAAATTTTAATCATGTGATTTGCTGAACATATAATGAGTAACAAAATCCTTTTTCTTCAAAAACTGTGCAGATTAGTTTTCTGATAAGCAGCAGTCTCAGCTTTCCAAATTAGGCTATGCACAGAAGCAACTCTTGGACAATATATGAACTTTTTGCTATTTTTGTGCATGTGTGCTTTGGTACCCGAGAAAAGCAAAGATCATCTCCTTCTTGTCACATAAAAAGATGCAAACTTTGGTTCACTTCAAAAATTACTTTGCCACCAAAAATCTCTTGCCAACCAAATTTAAAAAAATATGCATAAAAATATTTGATGAGACTTTTTAATTTTAAAATAAATTTATGCAAATTAGACACAAAATACAAAAGATTTGAGCTCCCAAGACAAGTCACTTGACTCAACTACCCTTACAATAATTTTCTAATTACCATCTTATCCTCATATTCTCTACATGGGCTTGAGCATCTTCATGGGCTTGAACTTGATTGATTGTGGCTTGTTGGGCTTGATTAATATAAGCTTTGAACTCAATGGCCCTTATTTCTTTCACAAAATGCTTGAAATAAATTAGTACCCATTTTTATCAACATTGTGTTATTATCAAAATTGAGGATGTAACCTTTAGTCAACATTCTCCCCCTTTTTGTTAATGACAAAACCTTGATAAAAATTTACACAAAAGGAAAAATATAATTCAAGCAATGTGATGTCGATGAATGCTATGATATGCAAAAAAGATTTTCTCCCCCTTTCTCTATGCATAAAACAAAATAATGCTCCCCCTAAATCTATGCCTTATTTAAAAATAATTAAAACATAGGCCTTCCAAGAATTCTGCAGACAACTTTTAGACTGATAAGAATATTAAACATAAATTAAAATTTTAGCACAAGTCTACCAAGCTAATTTGCAGTCAAGTTAATATGACCAAAATTATTCCTGCAGAATCAAGCATAAGAAATTCTACTCATTCAACAAATGGGCTATCGAGAATCACAAGACAATGAGCAGAAGTACATATCAAGAAATAGACAATTATCAATTGCAAAAAGATGCATTGAGCATCAACAATGCACAATAGAGTAGAATCAATAATAGGCATAGGCAATAGGCAGATAGCAATAATAATACTAAATACTACTCCCCTTTTTTGTCATTAGCAAAAAGATCATAAAAAGGATAAAGGGGGGTGGTGGATAAGCACCAATCATAAACACATAAAATAGTAAAGGTCCATAATGCCATAAAAATAACATAACTTAAGAAAGTATTCTGTGGAGCTAACTAGAACCTAGACATCCTCATGTTTATCCTTAGAGCCAATATCTCCGGGTTTGACAGGTTTAAAGCGAAGGACAGAGCTAGCTCAGGTGATGTGTTTAGGCACTAGAGGAGCCTTGGAAGAGGAGGCTTTCCTTTTGGTAGGAGTGGACTTGGTTAATGAAGAGGGCCCTGAGGCAGCTTGTGGCTTGGAAGAGGCAAGAATATGGGCAGATGTAGCCGGCCGAGCAGAGGAACCAGCTTGTGGAATTACAAATGAAACTGGAGCATGTGAAGAGTGAGCAGGCTTGGTTTCAAATAGAAAAGCAGAGAGTGCCACTTGACAAGCTTGAACATGAGTTTCAAGTGAATAGGTTACAGCACTGATCAGCTTAGCCCTAGCAGCTTCCATACTTTCATCCTCTGCAGCTCTAGCCATATGAAGCAGTGGGTTAGGAACACTGCTGGCTGTAAGTACGGGCATTGAAGGTGATTGGCTTGGTGAGGCTGATCTGGATAAGGAAGCTGATTTGGATTGGGAGGCTGATTTAGAATGGGAAATTGATTTGGAATGGGAAGAAGAATTTTTTTGGGAGGTTGAGGTCCAGAAGCTTATCTGCAGGAGAGTCTTCACAAATAGATTTTTCGGTGGAGCTGTGTTCACCGGATTCCTTAGAATGGGCAGAGGCTGATTTCTGTGTAGATTTTGTAGAGCTTACACTTTCCTCTGATTTTTTTGGGATACTCTCTTCATCACTTTTAACTGCTTTCTTTTTTTCTTGCTTTACTCTTTTTGTTTTCACCACAAAACTGTTAGAGATCTTATCAGAATCTTCCACTGGTATAAAAATTTCTTCACTCAAATCAATTTTCAGAAACATAAACAAAAGGGTCAACAGCATACCATAAGGCAGACCCTTTGCCTTTGTCACACCGGTCATAAAACCCATTATGAGATAGCATATGTTAAGTCCAATGTCATACATTAAGTGCCACATCAAGCAAAGTTCTAAGCTACTCATATAGTCATAACTGCCGGCTTTAGGTGCAAAGAAATGGGTTATGAACTTGTGTGCAATCCGGAGGTTGGTCTTCAAGGTGGCAGAACTCACAGGTTCATTCTCTCCCAATTTTGAATTTTCAGTCACTTCCCTTTTGAATTTCTTCTCATTGTAATCTTGCACTTTCTTCAAATCGGCCTTTCTAGCAATCCTATTCCCTTTGTTGGGAATTTGGTAAGCTTGCTCAAAATCACTTAGGGTCACCGAATAGCTTTTCCCATTCAACACAACTTTAATCTTTTCATCATTCACTGCCTTAATCGAGCCATAAAACTGTCTCACAAGTCTCTCATATACCACCGATTTTGTTTTTATAAACTCAACCTACTTCTGAAATTTGAACCATTCATGAAAGGGGTACTCACTTAATTTGAAGTATTCCCAATCAATGAACTTAGGTGAGATGATTCAGTTGTTTGAATGTCGCATTACCACTCCTTTGGCTTTGATAGTATCCCCAATGGCTTTCTCAGTCCTCTTTGCACTTTCTGATTCCTTCAATTTCATGGGTTGTTTTCCTTTCAATTCCTTTGATTTCTTGCTTTTTGATTCCATCGACTTCTTATCTTTTGCTTCGATTTTGATCTTTTTCTTAGTCCTTTCGGTGCTCTCAGATGAAGATGATGCCGATCTTTTGGCCATTTTGCTATATTCGGTTTTCTGGGTGAAGGTGAGGAGCGGTGGTTTTGATTTTCAGAGAAGAGAAATTGGGGGTTTTCAATTTTGAAAGAAGAAGATGGTATAATATAGTAATGGGAAAGTGAGGAGGCTTTGGTTTAAAAAGTGATGAACGAGTTTCAAGAAGGGGTACAATGGTTTTAAAAAAAAAATACACAACTCCCCAAGAATATAGGCTCTATAACTGAAAACCCTAGGAAATCTAGTTAACAACAAGAATAAAAAAATTAAGCCTTGTTATTTTGTACATGCATGTAGAGATCTTCCACTTACTTTATGAGAGAGTGATGGGTATTATCCACTGGGTAGTTATCATGACTAGTGGTTTTCAAGGTGGAGAGAGACTCATGATTATTAGAAGCACCTTTTTAGAATTTTTAATATTTTACTTGACCCAATAATTCATAATAACTGCAACAAAGAGTGGTGGCTATCAAAACAATAAAAAGTGGTAGCAATTAAAACTCATGGTGTTTGGCGGTTACTAAGAAAGATAAGATATGACAATGTGGTCATTTTGAATAAAAAAAATGCCTAGCATGGGAAACGATGAAAGTAAAATAACTCATACAAGAAATAATCATGACATAAATAACCCAATACAAGTCGCTCAAGTTACACTCATGTATTAAAATTTTTAATTTCTATAAAATATTCAATCAAATAAAAATCATACTACATACTTCTAGGAAGGCATCAAAAGAAAATAATAAAATAAAAGATGAAAAATAAATATAATAAAATAAAGATCAATATAATGAAATGCAGTAAAATAAAATAAAGTGAAAAGGAACTACTGCAATATAAATGAAGGAAGAACTGAGAGTTTGCATGAATATGTATGAAAAGTGCAAAATGACAAAAATTAAAAATACAAGTATGCATGCACATGCAAATGAAAAAGACATTAACACACATAATGAAAGATGTGGTGCAAAATGACTAAGTAAGGACTGCAGTTAATGGAAAAACACATGAAAATTTAAGACTCAAGATTCATCAAACCCAACTCTCTCCTAATTTTACAAAATTGATCTTCACTTAAAGGCTTTGTAAAGATGTCAGCAAGCTGATTTTCAGAAGAAACAAAGATCAGTTTGATATCCCCATTTTGAACATGATCCCTTATGAAGTGATGCCTAATCTCTATATGCTTTATCCTTGAATACAACACCGGATTTTTGGACAAGTTAATGGCACTAGTGTTATCACATAAGATGGGAATATGAGTGTACCTCAAGCTATAGTCCTCTAGCTCTTGCTTGATCCATAGAATTTGAGTTACATAACTTTCGGCCGCTATGTATTCAGCTTCAGCAGTGGATAGAGCAACTGAGGTTTACTTTTTGCTAAACCACGAGACTAGTTAATTCCCCAAGAATTGGCATGTGCCCGACGTGCTCTTTCGATCAACTCTACTTCCTGTAAAGTCAGCATCACTATATCCCACAAGATCAAATGAAGTATCCTTAGGGTACCAAAGACCTAAGTCTTGAGTTCCCACAAGATACCTCATTATCCTTTTAACAGCTATCAAATATGACTCTTTAGGATTAGCTTGAAATCTTGCACATAAGCACACACTAAAATGAATATCAGGCCTACTTGTCGTGAGATAGAGTAAAGAGCCAATCATACCTCGGTACATCTTTATATCTACATCTTTACCTTTCTCATCCTTCTCCAACTTGGCGGTTGCACTCATGGGGGTCTTGCTGATTTTAGCTTCAGTCATCTTAAATTTCTTTAGTACCTCTCTGACATACTTGGACTGATTTATGAAGACACCATCCTCACATTGTTTGATTTGCAAGACAAAAAAGAAATTCAATTCTCCCATCATACTCATTTCGAACTCACTTATCATCATTTCAGTAAATTGTTTGCACATTTTCCCACCAGTAGCTCCAAAAACAATGTCATCCACATAGATTTGAACTATCAGAATGCTCTCAAGCTGATTTTTGGTAAATAGTGTTTTGTCCACCTTTCCCCTTGAAAAGCCTTTATCTAACAAAAACTTGCTTAGCCTTTCATACCATGCTCTGGGAGATTGTTTGAGACCATACAAAGCTTTTGTTAGCTTGTAGACAAAATCAGGTTTCTCATGGTCTTCAAATCTAGGGGGCTGATTGACATACACCTCTTCATTTAAGTACCCATTGAGAAAGGCACTTTTCATATCCATCTGGTATAGCTTGAAGTTCTTGAGGCAAGCAAATGCACAAAAGATTCTTATTGCTTCAAGTCTAGCAACTGGTGTAAATGTCTTATTAAAGTCTATTCCTTCTTCTTGGTTGTAACCTTTAGCAACAAGTCTGGCTTTGTTCCTTGTCACATTTCCATGCTCATCCAACCTGTTCCTGAAGACCTATTTTGTTCTGATAATAGTTTGATTCTTTGGCTTGGGAACTAATTTCCAAAAACTGTTTCTCTCAAACTGGTTTAGTTCCTCCTATATGGCCAGAATCTAATTTTCATCTTGCTGGGCTTCATCAACAGTCTTTGGCTCTATCTTGGAGACATAAGCTACATTTCCAATCATCTTCTTGAAGCTACTTCTTGTGGTAACCTTGCTTGAAGGACTTGTCAGGAGATTGTCCTTTGAGTGATGTTTGTGGTATCTCCATTCTTCCGATAGCTCTCTTTCATGACTTCTTTGATTTTCTTCAGTCTCATCTGTTTGGGGTTCCAATGTGAGCTCAGGCTAATTGTCAGGATTTTTTGCATGCGGATTTCGTTCAGCTACATCAGCTTCTTGATCTTGTGTTGTCTCTTATTCTTCAGTTTCTTCTCCTTGTTTCTCTGGCTCTTATCTAGAGTTTTCATCACCTGCAAGAAAGTCATCAACAATATCTCTACTCAGTAGAGTTTGGTTAGTATCCTTGAACACAACATGGATTGACTACTCAATACTAAGTGTTCTTTTATTGAAAACTCCATTTAAACCAAATAATTTTTTCGTCAATACCACACCACCATAAGGAGGTGGTACATAGGAAAAACACAATACTTTCTTTTACAACTCCCAAGTTTCATCAACAAAATATGTAGTCAATGTCATATAATGATAAGTAGTGATGGACGACCATAAATTAGATGTCAAACAAATTTTGTTAAAAATAGAACCCAATAAATTTATAAGTTTTTCCTTTTCTTTTTTGAACACTTTTAGAACATCAGCTTTAGCCGTATTTCTAAAAATTGCTATCATATTTGGATTTAAATAATTATGAACATTTCTTACTCCATCATGTTCCACATATGAAAAATAATAGTTATGCTTAATTATAACAATTGCAACCTTTTCCCTATTAATTTTTTGGTCCAAATTAGAATGAAAGGTCTCATTTGGTTGCATTTCCTTTATAGGACAGCTAGTTATATGACGTTTTAAATTAGTAGTTCCATAACCAGGATTACACAAATACAATGCAGAACACCATTTACATTTCACCTATCAATTTCCATCAACATCCATATCTAAAAGCTTAAAGTCATTCCATACCGGAGATATGTAATTCCTACTATGTTTAAAAACAGATGAAATACTTTGTTCAACATCATCAGTATTTTCTTCTCCAAACATAATGAAAACTAAACTACAAAATATAAAAATTAATATTAATAGATATTTTTGGCTAAACTAAAAAGTTTAATGACCTTAAGATTATTTGAGCCCAATAAATTTCAAAACATAAGTTACATATATCACATGTCAAACTTTGACTAACATACAAACTAGATGAGACCACTATGCCTTTCCTTTGCTGAAACTTTAAAACATATGTAACTAATTAAGAAATCACCTTCCCACTCTTCATCTTAAGATTTTTTTATATATTTCATTAAAGCTACTTTTTTTTCCTAGCACAAGATATGATTTTCAGTCACAACCTAGCAAATGTGTAGCTATATATGTTTTACACAAGTAGCTCTTCCTTAGTATCTACAGAAGTGACTTGTTTCAACTCTGAACATTCTTTGTCGACTTGGGTTGTCATGCAAATTTTCTCATTCATTTTCTCTTCTTTCCTTTTTCCCCATAGCATACTGTAGAGACCTAAAACCAGCAAGAGCCCACCCAGAAGACTGCAACAAAAATAGAAAGTAAATTAGTAAAAAAATCATAAAACAGGGTTTTTCTAATCCAAATAGAAACATATGTACTAACTAGCAACTGCGAAAATATAGAAGAAAAAAGATATGAAGCATAATAGTCAATTATTAATTTAAAATTTGTGATGTAGCAATTAGCTACCTTCCCAAACTAATATTCTTGCATAAAAGAATTGTAAAACAAAATATTGTAATTATGGGTGGAAAAATATGTGGGTTGGTTGGATATGGGTTGAGTATAGATGGGTAAGACCCTTAATTACCTATTAATAACCCATTTATTATTTATATGGGTACCCAAACCCATTTTACCTATATAAATTTTATCCACCCATTTATCCATTTAAACCCAATTAAACTAAATAATTTTTTCATTAATACCACACCACCATAAGGAGGTGGTACATAGGAAAAACACAATACTTTCTTTTACAACTCCCAAGTTTCATTAATAAAATGTGTAGTCAATGGCATATAATGATCAGTAGTGATGGATGACCATAAATTATATGTCAAACAAATTTTGTTAGAAGAAGAACCCAAAAAATTCATAAGTTTTTCCTTTTCTTTTTTAAACACTTTTTGAACATCAGCTTTAGCCATATTTCTAAAAATTGCTATCACCTTTGGATTCAAATAATTATGAACATTTCTTACTCCTTCATGTTCTATATATGAAAAATTATAGTTATGCTTCGCACTATACAATGTTTGTTGACACGTGTTTTATAAATATCTACTAAAGAATAAAAAAATTAGAAAAATAAAAGTTTGAGGGCTCAATCAAATGTAATAATTTATTAAAGACCTATTAAACGAAACTCAAAAAGCTTAAATTTAAGGGAAATAATATGACGTGGCAAAAATTTGACGAATCTATTCAATTTAATAGATGCCAATATAAAGATGTCAAAATTAGAAAAATAAAAGTTTCAGGATCAATTAAAGACAAAAATTCAATACGGATCAATCAAAAGAAAACTAAAAAGTTTAATGACCTTAAGATTGTTTGATCCCAATAAATTTCAAAACACAAGTTATATATATCACATGTCAAACTTTGACTAACATAAAAACTAGATGAGACCA
This sequence comes from Macaranga tanarius, assembly GCA_949673435.1. Lineage (NCBI taxonomy): Eukaryota > Viridiplantae > Streptophyta > Magnoliopsida > Malpighiales > Euphorbiaceae > Macaranga > Macaranga tanarius. The sequence goes on along the minus strand of CATIWO010537381.1, from coordinate 2,946 downwards.
CTAAGCCTTTCCTTTACCAAAACTTTGAAACATATATAACTAACTAAAAAATCACCTTCCCACTCTTCATCTTAAGATTTTTTTTTATATTTCATTAAAGCTACTTTTTTTCTTTCCTAGCACAATATATAATTTTCAGTCACAAACTAGCAAATGTGTAGTTATATATGTTTTACACAGGTAGCTCTTCCTTAGTATCTACAGAAGTGACTTGTATTAACTCTGAACATTCTTTGTCGACTTGGGTTGTCATGCAAATTTTCTCATTCATTTTCTCTTCTTTCCTTTTTCCCCATAGCATACTGTAGAGACCTACAGCCAGCAAGAGCCCACCCAGAAGACTGCAATAAAAAGAAAAAGTAAATTAATAAAAAAAATCATCAAAATAGGGTTTTTCTAATCTAAATAGAAACATATGTAATAACTACCAACTGCGAAAATAGAGAAGAAAAAAGAAATGAGGCATAATAGTTTATTTGAAATTTGAAATTTGTGATGTAGCAATTAGCTACCTTCCCAAACTAATATTCTTGCATAGAAGAATTGTAAAACAGAATATTATAATTATGGGTGGTAAAATGAGTGGGTTGGATGTGTATGGGTTGGGTATAAATGGATAAGACCCTTAATTACCTATTTATAACCCATTTATTATTTATATAGGTACCCAAACCCATTTTACCCATATAAATTTTATCCACCCATTTAAACTAAATAATTTTTTCGTTAATACCACACCACCATAAGGAGGTGGTATATAGGAAAAACATCATACTTTCTTTTACAACTCCTAAGTTTCATCAACAAAATGTGTAGTCAATGTCATATAATGATCAGTAGTGATGGATGACTATGAATTAGATGTCAAATAAATTTTATTAGAAGTAGAACCCAATAAATTCATAAGTTTTTTCTTTTCTTTTTTGAACACTTTTAGAACATCAACTTTAGCCGTATTTCTAAAAATTGCTATCACATTTGGATTCAAATAATTATGAACATTTCTTACTCCTTCATCTTCCACATATAAAAAATTATAGTTATAGTTAATTATAGCAATTGCAACCTTTTCCCTATTAGTTTTTAGTCCAAATTAGAATGAAAATGTTTATTTGGTTGCATTTCCTTCATAAGACAACTAGTTATATGACGTTTCAAATTAGTAGTTCCATAACCAGGATTACACAAATACAATGCAGAACACTATTTACATTTCGCCCATCGATTTCCATCAACATCCATATCTAAAAGCTTAAAGTCATTCCATACCTGAGATATGCACTTCCTACTATATTTAAAAACAGATGAAATACTTTGTTCAACCTCATCAGTATTTTCTTCTCCAAACATAATGAAAACTAAACTGTAAAATATAAAAATTGATATTAATAGATATTTTTAGCTAAACAGTTAATAAATTAAGCTATAATAAACCATTTAAGTGGACTTCAACAAGCACAAAAATAATTATCATATCTATGAAGAAAAATTATTCAAACAATAACTAAACTAAAAACTTTTGGCTAAAGAGAAGAGTTGATTAACAAAATGGGTACTAATAAGAATTTTAAATTAAGAAGATGAAATAAGAGGATTAATCTTCATCTTTCTCAAATTCTTATCATCGTAGTTGAACCCATTATTGCAGAATGTTGATGCAAATACCCATTGGTAATTATTGGAATCACCCATCAATGAAAATAAAGCAAGCAATAGAAGTAAATGAGGTAATGATACCTAGGTTTGATCAGGTGATGGTAGTGGCGATCGGAGGTGGCTAGAAAGTGATATGCTATTGAGATTTTTTTTTCAGCAATGAATTTGAATTATAGAGTAATATGTTATTAAGATTAGGGTTTTATGGGTACACATACCCAAAAAGCCCAAACCCATTTAATGAAGGATAAAAATTTGCGCTATCTACAAATCTACCCTAAAAACACATTACAATAATAAAAATATCCCAAATTTTCAACAATTACATGCGTGCCTTTTTTTCTAAGAAAAAATTACACGTGTGCCTTCCCCTTCATTCACGTTGAAAAATGTCGTTTCTCTTCCTGTCGCTGCTAATATCGTTGCTCTTATCTTTCCCAACACCTTTGAGGTATAACAGTTTGCTATGTTTTTTTTGGCTCTGTGACTAATGCCTTTTCCTTTTCTTTTGGATTCAATTAGTAAAAACCCATCTTTCACCACACTCTTCATCCTCGGGGGCTACTAGTCTCATGTCTTCTTCCAAAATTTTATCTCTCTACCGTTGTTACCAGCATCCAGCTCTCTCAGGGATAGTGCTCATGGGCATCATTTATAGGCATTCAGAACTATCATTGGCGATCGTGAGGGAAATAAGGGGTGAGAATACAGTCAGGAGTGCATTTCCTATGCTGGTATTTGCATGCAGCGCAAGCTTTAAAAATACCATCCAAAAGGTTTTTCTTTTGATTAATTGATTATTCTCATCAGTTACTAAATAAATTGCTTAATTGCTTCTTCTCATAGTTTATTTTAATTTATCTTTTGAATGCATTATTGATTGCTTTGAATTTCATATGTTTGGAATGTCGAAGATTGTTGCTGAGAGAGAGGCCGGTGCTGAGTCTAAACACGTTCAGAGTTCTTTGCCTCTACACACTCTAGTGTCTGATTAGAATTTTATGGTGACATCTAGGTTTACTCTGCAATATCTTATGTAAATTGTTAAGGCTTTATAGATACTTTATGTAACACCCACTTCTCTAGTATACGTGTGAGTAGTATGAGATATCTTTTATGCACAATAGATAATAAATTGTTTGAGTTGAAATGTAGTAGGATTGGTGAAAAGGGACTAGATTGCAAGGCTAGTCAAGGCTTAATTGTAGCAAAGATAAGTTTAAGTGCTAGTGAGTAAGAAGAGTGTATCATTAAGGACTAAAGTGGACATTTGGCTATAAAATATCACAA
>CATIWO010537378.1:0-20418 GCA_949673435.1 Macaranga tanarius | reverse complement strand
AATTAAATCAACCAAAATTAATAAAAGATAAAAATGTAGTTCTTAAATTAATTCATCATTATAATTCTACACACAAAGACTTAGCCAAAATACATATTAATAATTAAAGAACAATAAGGAAGAATTTATAACATCAAATAAATACATATAAAATAAGAGGAAAAGATTGAATGAATAAACCCCCTCACAACTTCTTCTAGAGTTTACTTAATGTCAAATGTGCCTTCCTTGAATTCTTGGCTAAATCTTTTCTTTAGTCTTCGATTTGTTCTTGATAAAAAAAATAGATTTTGGTAATAATATCTATATAAACTAAGTAATTTTTTTCATGTCCAAAAACAGAGCCAAACTCATGCATTTATAGGTTTCTTGACATCCTATGTTGTGCCTCTTCAATTAAATGGATATATGAAAAGGTGTGCTGAAGAGGTGCATAGGCGAGTCAACACTACTGTGCCGAGTCAGGCTTGACTCGGCACCTTCAATGTCAGGTACGACTCGGCAAAGCCTTGTCGAGTTGGCACTAATAATTTACTGTCCCTCTTTAATTCTTTCATGAGTCGGCACCATCAATTGAGTTGGAAAGAATAGTTTCAGGTACAACTGGGCACCACCTTGCCGAGTCATGCAGCCTCTGTCCTTCATCTTCAATATTTTAATAGCAAAATATATTTCTATGCATGCATTAAACCTAAAAACACCTACAAAACACAAACAAAGATAAACAAAATAATATATAAATCAAACAAATATAGAAAAAATGTTAATAAAATAAAACATAATTATACTAAAAGACTTATGCTATTTTGCATTATAACAAAATCCAAAGTGTTCAAATGGAAGATCCGTATTTAAAGAAGATGAAAGAAAAAGTTGAAGCCGGAGCTAATTTTCAATTTACAGTTATGGAAGATGGTGTGTTGATAATGGAAGATGGAATGTGTGTACCAGAAATTAGAGAGTTAAGGAGGCAAATCATGGAAGAAGCCTATTCTGCCCCATATGCAATGCATCCGGGTAATACCAAAATATATCGGGACTTAAAGCCTTTATACTGGTGGCCAACTATGAGGAAAGATATAGTCGAGTTCGTTGCAAGATGTTTGACTTGTCAGCAAGTTAAAGCTGAACATTAAGCACCTGCTAGAAAATTACAACTATTGAAGATTCCCGAATGGAAGTGGGAGAAGATAATAATGGATTTTGTTATGGGGTTGCCTAGAACTTTTTGAAAACATGATGTCGTATGGATAATAGTTGACAGATTGACAAAAATAGCTTACTTTTTACCGGTTCAAACTAGTGATTCTCTAGATAAATTAGCTTCCTTGTATGTTGCAGAAATTATGAGATTGCATGGAGTTCCTTTGTCAATTGTGTCTAACATAAATCCTAGATTTACTTTACATTTTTAGAGAAGTTTGCAATAAACTTTAGGAACTAAATTGTATTTCAGCACAACTTTTTATCCACAAACAAACGGACAATCAGAGAGGACCATTCAGACATTAGAAGATATGATGAGAGCATGTGTGCTTGAGTTTAAAAGAAACTGGGATGACTATTTACCATTGATAGAGTTTGCATACAACAATGGTGTGGACACATGGTTTGACCCGGCCCATGAGGCAAAAGCCCAATGATGATAAATGACAGATAAGCCCGAATTGCTAAGGAACCAGATTCTAATTCCTTTAAAAAATTTAATTAAATTAAAAATAATAGTTTGGACCCAATAAGAAAAAGGTTCAACCCAGAATGATGTCCCCACGTGGCCCAATGGATTTGGGCCTATGTTCATCAGGCCTATGGGCTTCAGGAGCCCAGAGGCGCCACTTCTGTGGCAAAGAGGCGGCGCCTCTTCGTGTCTGAGCTAAAAAAAATATTAATGGGCATTAATGACAGAACGTGAAATTCTCCCACGTTCTGTAACTCCTCTCCCACATTCATGGGAGAGGAGGAGGAAGGTTTAGGGCAACCTTAGAGGTAGAAAACCTCTATAAAAGCCAAAGAAAAAAAAAGAAAAAAGGAGGTTGGCAATTTTTGGAAAAAAAAAGAACTAAAAAAGAAAGAACTAAAAAAAGAGAGAATTGGGAACAGAATTGGAGAAAGAGGAAAGAATCTGGAGTCCAGGAGCAAGGAAGTTCATTCAAACACCATTTCTTATGGCCAAATCAATTTCAAATTCAATTTTTCAGTAAATTTTTATTTTCTTTTCTAGCTTTTACTTGAAATTTCATTCATTCTAATCTTTGATTGTTTTAGAATCGTAGTTCATATTTATTTGAATATGCGTTGAAGTCATACTGACTTTGTGACTATAATTGGTAACATCTGGACCCTTTTTTATGCTTGTTTAATTCGTTTTTATTTTCTGCTATGAACTTTCTCCAGATACAGAAGCGACGCCTCTTTGAAGAGGTGGCGCCTCTTTATTCATTAATAGAGGCGACGCCTCTGTATCAAAAGAGGCGGCGCCTCTGTCCCGCAGAGCACTTAATTAATTAATTTTTTTATTATTTAATCCTCGAGTTTCTTTTGTAGAGTTCTGATGATATTTGGAGACTATTGAATCTTTAAAGATGGTGCTGGAACAACAATAATGGATATTTTCTATTATTTTGGAATTTTTAGGATTTATTATTTTATTTAATTATTCTTAATTGTGGGATTTATAATCTTTTCTCCTCCCTCCATTTCTTTGTATGCTTTATTTCTGTCTTATTATTGTTTATTTGATTGATTGTTGTGAATGGTTGTTAAACATAGAATTGCATGTAAATTGGACTATTTAATCAACTTGGACTAAATTGTAAAATTTGACAATTATTTCAATTAAAATAGACATTTGTATGTAATTCAAGAAATAATCATATAATTAAAAATAATAAAACATAAGACACAAACGGAGGCCGATCGTAAGATCGGGTGGGCCATTAAAAACCCATACCCAGTTTTCGGACCCAATATCTGAGGACGACTGCTGGGCTTCCTACGTGGAATCCAGTTGCTGTAAAGTGTGTCCCGGGTTTTATCCGGATGGCGACTCCATTCTCCAACCAAAGCCCTTTAAAAAGGCCCAACGTTGTACTCCTAGTGGGCCCTGAGCCCGCACAGTGCCGTGGTTGCCAAACACTTGGGCGCGCGCTAAACCCCGCCACCTACAAACATCATTCATATCATATGTAATTTTGAGAAAATAGTTCACCTTTTTTATAGTCTAATTTCAGGATTAAACCTCTTGTTAATGCTTCATTATTAGATTTTTGTTCGAATAATTAGTTATTAGTTAGTAAAATGAAGAACGAAAAAAAAAAAAACACTAGTTAATTTGTACAAGCAGTGGACATCTTCCTATCCGTACAAATAAAACATTATTGGTCATGCTACCATATCTTCATTCTTCTTCTTAATTACATTTCAGATCCTTAATGTTACATTAATACATCCAAAATTTCACGAAAAAAATGGGGATTCCTAGCACATGATACAACACTTGATTCAACCATGGAAAATCATCTAGTTTCTTCCTTCATAGCTCTAGCACCACAACTGTCCATCAAACAGCCATAATAATAAAAAAAAAAAAAATTAGAATTAGTCGGAATAGTTATAGTTATCAGATACCGAAATTATTATATATAAAAAATTAATTATGTGTATGTTAGACAAGATAATTGGGTCATATTTCTTTTGTGAGATGACTGACGCATGAGCCAATTTTATGAAATAATTTAGAGAAAGTATAGGTTGAATATATCTTACATTCAGCATCAGTGGTGATCCAATTTCCTTTCCTAACATGAAGAGGAGTGGAATTGAGAGAAAGCATGTTCAGGGTCAGTTCAGCCTTGGAAGAAGTCATGGAAATGCCTGAGCAGGAAGAGGTAATAGTGGAACAGCTTTCAACATCCCATCTGAAACTTATTTTTGGAGATTCATTGCTCAACTGATCATCATCTGGTACTGCTTTAAGGGTTGATTTATTTCTAAAGCGTAGAACCTGTAAAACATATATACACATTAATTCCCCTACTACTTTTATAGACCTTTAAACTAGAGTCGAGCCGAGTCGACACAGTGTCAAGCTCGAGCTCGAGCTCGACTCGATTTGAAAACTGGAAGCTCGAAACTCGACTCGAACTCGATCGAGCTTCATTTTCAAAACTCAAGCTCGACTCGATTCGATAAATTATTTAAAATTTTAAAAAAATATATTTTTAAATATTCAAGCTCAACTTGAGTACGAACTCGACTCGATTCGATAAAATATTTTTATAATTATATTAAAATAAAATGATAAAAAGGTAAATATATATAAGCTCGATTATGCTCAATTATGCTTGCGAGCCTATCGAGTCAAGTATTAAGATGCTCGAGCTCGATTCGACAGTCTACTCGAGTAGCTCGAGCTCGACTCGATAATAATCGAGTCAATTTCGAAATTTTTTCGAGTCAATCCCGAGTAGCTTACGAGTGACTCGGCTAAATCCCGAGTAGCTTGCGAGTGACTCGGCTACACCCCTACTTTAAATAGAGCCAATAGATACATTGAAGATCTTTAAATGTTAATAAAAAAAACTATCAAGTGATACCTAGTTTGAATTTCTTTTAATAAAGTTTACGAGTTGGACACTTTTGCCCCTCTTATAGGGTCTATCAGTTTTAGATTTAGATTAATCGGGACTTTTGTGACCCTGGATGCTAGAGATAATTAAATAAATAAATAAATAACTACTATTTAGAAAAAAGGAAATTTACCTTCCTTCCCAAGAATAATTTCCCTAATCTCTTTTCAGATTTTGTAGCAGCAGCCCACCTCAGCAGCTCCTTCATTTTAGACATAGCTTTAGTTTTATCCCCTTTAATTTTCTCAACCTTCTCCAGTGAGCTACATTGATCATTTGTGCTGGTTGAGGAAGATAATGTTGTCTGATCAGTTATAGGCAGAACTTTGTTGCCTACATGAGTAGTTGAATCCACCTTATTAGCAGTACTCAAGATTTGCCCTTTAACAATATTGATGTCTTCTTTCTTCATCTTCATGGAGGACATCCAACGCTGCCTCCTTCTATTGTAGCTGTTAACTCTTTTTAAATGGAGTGTGCTGTAAAAGCATGCATCTGCAACATCTTTTCTACATAAAAATGCAAATGGTCTAAACCTTCTTGAACCAAACTTTTTATCCTTCCCTCTTTGTGATCTTGGATTACTCCTATTATGCTGAAATAGAACTATATCTTTTCCTTTTGCTTCTTTACCTGAATTTTACAAAAAAAGAAGAAGCATACATTAGTTGAATTGGTACTTTGTCAATAATCTACGTATTAGTCGAGTATCTTTCTTGCAGTACAGAAAATCATTGAATCATAATACAAGAAAAGAAAAAAATGATATATTCTTCTTACAATTAAGATTGTGCTGAGTAGAAGTGCTGGAAGGATTTTCTTTTTCTTCTTCTTGTCGTGCCACCTTAAAGAGCCAATGAATTATCTGATACAGTGGATGAAAGGAGGGAAGACAATTAAGGTTTCAAGTGAACAAACACTATACACATTTTCTGTTTATATGAAATTTTTTATGTTCAGTTTATAACAAAAGCTCACCTGCATGTTATGCTTTAATATTTACCCTATATATATATATATACACGCACAATAGTGTATGCTTCCTTGAGTGGGAATATGTGTTAATATTTTCTTGGTCAAATTAATGGACAGCATAGAGTGATCTATCTGTGCTGTCTATATGCTGAAAAGATTCCTGCCTAAACAATATTGAAGGGTTTTGAGAGAAGAAGACAGAGAAAATTGGGGAGTGAATCTAATGGAGATGTGGATACAACTAGGCAATGAGTGGGGAAATGGTTGGCTTATGATTCTATGTAACATGGGGTTTTATTACATTTATAATATGATCCATGTGATTTGGTGTTAAGGAATAAGATTGTGATTTGATTAAGAGCTTGGCTTTGGTGGCATTTCTATTTGCCATACACTTATATATCTCCAATATTTTTCAATCTCATGGTCCCTATAATTGGATAAATTATAGTGGATTTACTTTTGGTGTAAGTGTAAATCTTTCGATTTGTGCATTGGATTTTGAGTTCAAGAAAATTTGTGAAAGGAAGCTTAAGTTGCCTACATAAAGCAAGTACAATAAATTACATTGTTCTTAAAAGAGTGATTGGGAATTTTTATTTTTTGGAGAACTTTTGGGTCAATTTTAGTGTGTTCATATTAAATTGTTGGAGTATTAATTAGTGAAGTTCATTGTTTAAAAAAAAATTAAATCAGTGAGCGCACCCTTGGCTTAGTGGCTAAAGCTTTCACTGGCAGTGTAGAGAGTCTCGAGTTCGAGAACCGGCCCCTCCCTTTTCCCATTAAAAAAAAAATTGAATCATAATTTATTCTATGATTCAAGAAAGCATTATTGTTTTAAACAAAAAAGTTTTTCAATTACTATCATATTACTTTGATTTAGTTAAAACTTGAATGCTAATTTATTTAATAATGAATGTTCCTTACTTCAAACTCTATGATCTATGCTTGTTTATGTGAAAAATTACTGAATCCAACTCGATTTAAAAGATAATTAATTAGGCTTACGAAAATGTCCTTCGAGAAATGTACACTACACCATCCAATGGTTGCCAAAGATTGTGGTTTAGAATATTACTCACTTATTCCTAATGGAAAATTTAGAGAATATTATAATGGCTTTACTTCTAATTAAAACTTGGACTAATTTAGTCATTAAATAGCACTGTAGTTCCATCCCATCGCACACATGAAAGGCCAATAGATAGTAAAATTAAGGGTTAAAATAAGTGCTCAAAATAATAAGCAATTATGCACATTGTGCATATATACATATGGTTAAAAATTCAGAAAGCTCATGTGCAAAGCCTAACCAACATGTGTCAAACCAATCAAAAACTAAATCCTCTATGGATTTAGATTCAATAGGCATAATCTCACCATGCCAACAAGTAATCACTAATGTACACATGGGGTGATGCACATTGAATAATTGTCTAATTTTTTTTTTTTTATATAGCATTTCATTGTTATTAAACTCTGTACAGGCCACTACAGTGTTAGTACAGATTCCCGACATGTAACCCTGCACCATGATTCACATCTAAACATGCTCAAAGAAAATTCTTAGGACTGACTACACTCGAACCTGATGCTTTAAAATCACTATAGCTTAGCATTTTAGCCAACCAGGCTATGACCAATGACCATCTAGGCTGGCTAACTCAAACAAGTTAAAATTTGGAAGTCTTGACATATATATATTTATATGTATATAAGTGTTAATCTCATCTAGGATTGAGGATTCAATCGGTTTATTTTTTTAAATTGACTAATTTTGATTTTTAAAAGCTGAATTCAAACTTCATGAACTAAAATAGATATATCTCCTAATAAATCACATGTATTTTGTAAAATATTTGAATATTATATATATCTATATAATAAATTTTAGTTTATTCAATTTAAACCGAAATTTCTAATTCTGAAAAAAAAAAACTAAATTGAATCAAAATTATTAATTTTTGCTTCAGTTCAATTTCTGCTCACCCCTAATTTCAACTATACTGTTACTGAAAAATCAAATTTGTAAAACTTCTACAAATTAAAATTGTAATTTTAAGATCTTAGACATTTCAGTTTAAACCAATTAATTTAGGCTTGATTGGCAGTCTTGCCTCTAATGTAGCTTGTGGGGAAGAAGATATTTTAAATAAATGGAAAGCTTGGATTAGAGTGTCAATGACAATGGACAGAGGCCAAGGCTTGCACATGGAGGCTGGAGCTGAGTAAGACATATGCTTGTAAAAGAGTTTAATAGCAGCAGCACAAGATTCATAATTCTATGGTGTGCAAAACATTACATGTCAAAAGCTTTGATTTTAGGAATGTGTCTAAGCTTCTCTTGCATTTCCTTCTCAAATAAATTAATACAAGAAAACACCAGGTGAGATGATGTGTCACACTCTCCTCCATTGTCTTTGATGTTGACGTGGCATCATCCTAGACGTCTAAAAATTTATGTGCTTCACAGAAAATCCAATTTAATCTTTGTCTTTTCTGTCAAATAGACCCCATGATAGATCTTGTACATTATCTTTATTGGACTACTCAAGAATGTTCTTCTCCACTCTCAACCCTGCCAACTTTTTTATGGCTAAGTGCTGCTTTAACTCTTAATGTAGATGCACATCTCAAATTTTTTTTTTTTTTTTTGGAACAAGATGCACATCTCAATTTGATTTAAACAATAATGTGTTGAGCTTTGAATCTTGCGTTGTCCCCTTCTTTTCATTATATAAGAATATTTTTTTGTATGGCTAAATGATATGTTCTGTCAATTGCATATTAAATTTTAGGATATTAGTGATTTATCATATTTATCATTTCCAATTGGATAAAAATATGATGTGTGTAATCACCATGTTTGAAATTTCTACTTCAACCAACATTTAATATAAATTAAAATAACAACATAATTTTCATGGTAATAATCCAACCATAATAGATGTAACAATCATATTTCTCAAAGTTTAGGTTATAATCGCCAAACATTCAATAATCAAATGGTAAAACAAAATTTTCATGACACTAAAAGATTATTATAAATTCAATGCTGGATTATCAAAGGGTGTAAGATTATATATGACAAGCAACCCCTTCTTTCTTACAATAAGAATGCATATAAATTTATTACAGTATGGTATGATATAGAATGAACTTGTAATTATGGATTATCTTAATTATTAGATCATAAATTATAAGCTCATCCCCCTCCATTAGGTAGAATTTTGTTGATCCAATTCAGAGTTATTAATATTAATCAATTATAAAAGAAAATTTCTAATTTATTATGATTAAACTTCTTCCTTTTAATAAGAAAGTTCTTTTCAAATACAGAGCCAAAGATAGTAGAAATCAAACAAGCAAATTACAAAGATTCTATGTCGTGTTTAGATTTAGATATTAGTACTAAAATTAAAAGGGTTAAAAGAGTTTTTTTCATTTAATCCCAATCACCCTTCCAAGAGTTAAATCATGATGTTAAGCCCTCACCTGGGTAGTTGGTGTGGCTCAAGGTTCCCTTCGTGAGACAACATTTCTCCCAGAACTGCAGGTCCTACTCATCACCATATACAGTTGGCGGGCAAGATTTTGAAGACTCCACATTATCAAAATAGAGACATATCCCTCTCACATTCTCATCCTTCCTATGTGAAATTTTTTGCCTTCTGCTGCAGAGAAATGTTGCCAATTTATCCAAAAATTTCCATGCAACAATAAAATGCATGGACACAGCACGTCGGACATTACAAGAACATATGCAACCATCACTGAAACCACAACATGCCACCGCACACCATGTTAGATGTTACAGTGAACTTAATCTACAATTCAATTTCAGGTACCAAAGATCTTGTTTCTTTGCCTTTCGTCTGATTCAGATAAATAACAAGAATATAACACACCTAAGCTATTACAACAATCTGAGTAATATCCCATTTCAAAGCAAGAAAATACAACAGATTTTGTTTCCCCATAGTTTCCTCCGCTGCAACCGGGGGAAAATGTCACAGAATGCACACAAAAGAGCGTGGGTAGGAAACCGTCAAGGATCCTACAAATCCAATAACCGTGGTAGAAAATTTGAGCACTCAAATGCAACTCCAACCAAAATAGAAATGCTGATAGTACTAAAGAAATGGTTTACAAACTACTTCATTCTTCCTGTCATCATGTCTTCCCCAGTAAGAAAACCATGAAAGCTGAAACATAATACAGCTCAAATATGTCATCATTGAAGCAATCCTCCTTGCTCAACCATGTCGCATGCAGATAAGTTTCTGACTTCCAGATCCTTAATGGTCCTGTTGGCAGTTTCTGCACATTACTGGAACATTAGTGGTAAAGATACCCATTGGTCAGCAGATGGGCATTTGCAGCACAGTTCCAGTATGTACTAAACACCAGAAATTTACCAGAAAATGCTGTCATCTCTCATGATTGGTCATCAGACCTTGATCTAGTCAAACGCCGACGTCTTCTTGGGATTGGAGAAGCATCTTCACCTGCATCACTTATTATATGCAAATCATCGTCGTCGTCGTCGTCATCCTGCAGACCCAACAGATTCTCCCCCCAGAGGAATCGGCGATCAGGTAATGCTCCACCTGATCTGCGGTGTCTTGTCCAAGCTCTTGACCTAGGCCTTGGTTCGGCTGCACCATCAATTGAGCCAATCATCTGAAACAAAAAGAAAGTAGTCAACCATGGGGCAGTAACTTCACTTGTGCCACCTTCCCTTTCGACTGAAAACCTATCACCATTTTCAATAACATAATCGCCAACCACAACAGCACCCGGCATGGCTGAACGAATGGCACTGACAATATCACCATATTCTCTCTGTCGCTCAAGACATCTCCAAGCTCGTTCTCTGGATGGATCAATATCAGAAGGTCGCGTTGTTGGGTGAACCCTCCTAGCATGCCTACGCAGTTCTTGGTAGTTTCCAGAGAACGAACAGGATTCCCGAGAGCAGCTTCGCTTCTTCAAGTTTAGATATTGTCTGGCCTCTTCCACAACTTCCCATCCTAGTACAACTCCTCGGCATAAAGGGCATTTCAAATTCAACCCCGACTCTGATGAGTTCTCTACATCAGCCTCTTCAAGTTCAACCCTATCACGAAATGACTCAGAATCAACTGCCTCCCAAATGCCTTCTCCTTGTGTCTCTAACTGTCTATTAGGAATTTGCATACTATTTTCAAAAAGTTGCTCAGGTAATCCAACAGAGGTTATGTTGTTGCTGTCATTCACATTTTGATTTTCATTGGAGTCAAGCACATGAGTTCCCAAAGTCAAGCTTGTACCAGAAGCATTACTCGAACTGAATGAGTTGATAGGTAAAGAATTGGCTAAGGTTGTATTGCTCCCAGAACTGTCCCTTAGCTTTTTAAAGCGGTCCAGGCAATTTGAATGCCTGTGACTTGTATCACAAATGTAAGATCTGCAACCCTTCTCATGAGAGCTGCACAGGAGGAGAACAGCATTATGTGGATGGTCCATGCAAATAGGACATGAGACCTCATCTAATTCTTTGTGAAGGGTGCGGATATCTGAATCAGTATAACGTCTTCGTTTCACACCAGTCATCTTGGATACTCTGTAACAGTTACTCAACATAGGAATTACTCAACATAGAAACTCATTAGAATAACAACACTATTTAACATGCTGCAGTCTTATCAGAGAGGGAACAGCATTATTGCTGTTGATAATTTTTAGTGTAAATCAATGCCAAATAACTGAACATTATTGAGCAAGTATCAGTAATTTGATTGCAAAAGTTAAAAGGAGAATATCACACCAAAATAACCAAGGTTTCTATTGCTTCGTAGTGAGAATACCAGAGACACGCATCCATGAGCATTCTAGCTGTGACATCTCAATTCAATGGTTCAGAGATTAAACCAGCTAAAAAATGATCACATCAATATCTTAAACTTCAAGACAAATCCTTCCCACCAACCACTTTCTAGTAATACATCAAAGAGAATAAAGAGTATGATCACAAGTATAGAACCATTTCAGCCATGAATTATTTCCAAAAAAGGACATAAACTCTGCTAAATAATGGTTTGCTCCTTCTCACAGCATTGACAAAGTTGTATTTAATCACCACCTTCATTCATGGTTCCATCAGCACCAGTAAATTCATCATTCATACATGTGCAGCTATTACATCTCCAATATGCTTATATCTAATCTTTCATTTCATTAAAAAAAATAATAATAATAATAATAAGGAATGTGAATATTTCTTAGGCTGTCATATTATGCTATTGCTAATTGTCCCCTCCAATCCCTTCATTCCTCTTATCTGCCTTCATGACTACCCAAAACATGAAAAGCAACTGACATTTCCCAGACTAATTTTCATAGAGGACTAAAGAAACTCTTCCTTTTACCATTATATTGCGTGAAAGGGGCAGTTAACGATGCTTACTAAATAAAAACTAACATGAAACTAAATTGGATTGGATCCACAGCATATAACATATTAAAGAGAAATTTTTCAGGAACTTTAATTACCTTAAAAAAGGACTAATTAAAAGAGAGAACTGAAAAAAAAAAATTTGAACATTAATTTGCCATAATATCATAGCCAGGACATGGAGCCTGCCTCTGACATTTTTTGCACAAATGAGAGGTAGACTCGGGTACAAATTGCAACTTATTCAATCATCAAAGTTGTAGGGAAAAGCATCAACAAGCACAGGCTAAAGGTCCCCTGATGAAAAGAAAAGGAAAAGCAAAATTTTTTGGAACTCAAAGTCTATATGTTACATGCACCATTTCACAAAGCTTAAACGCACTCAAGCTACTCATCATCAACCCCTGCCACCAAAACTTTTTTTCTTTTGCGCATTGAATTTAGCTTATGAAACTCTTTATTTCTTGATCACAACTACATAAACACTTTAACAGCTAATAATTACTACATCCAATAAAATTTAATGCCCCATAACAATCAACCCTAAGATGATTGACCACATTATATGCACTTGAGGAAATAAAGGAGAAAAACTAATCACAAATGAAGTTACTTCCACAAAAAGACCAAATACAATTCTATGGATTGTTCCCAAAACTGCACGGCCTCGAAGAATATAACAAACCCGCATGCACATTTTGGTTTTTTAAAAGGGCCAATTAAAATTTGCAAATGAAACATATATTTACCCTCTCCACTAACACTATAAAGCTTAGCATCCAAATTCAGTTCCCCAAGCATGATGGTAAAGTGAATCATAGGCCATAGCTCAAGAGAAGTACATTGCTGATGAAATTAGTTTCTAGATGATATTCACTAATAACTATGTGCCAGCTGCAGCATTTACCAATAGCCTGATAAGCGTTCAAGAGTTCCATCCGACCAATATCTATTTTTGGATAAACGGATTATTTCACATAACAGCATTCTGCTCGAATGTTCTTATCTTACCTTCTTCCCCTTTAAGTAGAACAGATAATACTACTCTGCCTCCAATAGTATTTAGATACAGCAGTCCGTTCTATTTATAAAGCAAACGGAGGCTCTGGCAGAAAGAATGCCACTCTACAAACTGGCAATGTGGCCTTCTGTACCTCCTAACCTTTACCTATTCTCAACTGACTGTTCATATTGCAAACATCAATGGCTTATCATGAAGTTCAAAAACTAGTCAACAAGATCTTAAAACCTACTTGGACACAGAACTATGAAAAGAATCTAAGCAAAGAATGAACTCACATAAAAGTTTTTTTTTTTTTAGAAAAAAAAAAAAAAAAAAAAAAAAAAAGAAAAGAAGAAACTCACAGTACAACAAAACCATTTACACTTTAAAATGAAACAAACATAATGGACAATAGAACAAGGCAAGGCTTAAACTTACAAACAATTATCTTTCAACTGCAAATACACTTGCCACTGGCAGCAACACTACAGAATTTCCCCGCTGGAAGCTTCTGAAGCTCTAGTTGTATAAGCAACTGAAAACTACAGAATCTTTAATTGACTTTACAAATAAAATCACAAGGCAATAACTCTTAAAATGCTCCAGAGAATGTGACAAATATAGCAGTGATGCTCATGCTCTAGTCGTATAAACTTGCAGCGATACAACCATCAATTATTAAGTTAGTAATTACTCCTTGAGCCATTAAGTAACCAGTGAATGATAAAACCTGCAGTTATACAACAAAAAAAAGTCACGGTCACATAAACAAGACATTGATTAGAAGTTTCAATAGCAATCAGGGAAACAAACAAGCATCTACAAGAGCATTCAAGAATGTTGAGTAACAAAAAGTCACACAAGAGCCAAGCAAAACACATGCTAGCAAATTCCATATCAAGCTTAGAAAAAAGCTTATCAAATCAAGGGCATTGCATTAACACAAGTGATCAAACCCTGATAAGCACCTATGACAAGTAAAAACTACTTAAATAATGATGGATTCATCAATAAAACAAAACCCAAATGTGAAATGTTCTATTAAGAAATCCCTCATAACACTTATTATTGCTACTGAATAGTACAGAAAGGCCAAAAGCATTCAACTTTGTTCATTATACCACACAAAAAAAAAGGGAATTATAAACCAAGTGCACACCTAATTGCATCAAATACCAAAATAAGAATTGAACAGAAAGCAAAACCCAGATCATTCCCAACATTATCAACATCAAAATTTATTATATTAACAGATAAATGCAGAAATACATATAAATACAATCCCATAAAAAACTTGTCTGATATTGGGTAGTTTTTATTTCTCAGATTCATTAATATTTTTTTCTTTCTTTTACAAAAAAGATTAATTTTTTTTTTTAACTTAGGCACATAATCAAACAAAAACCCAGATCATTAAAAAAACAAATAAAAATCATCAAAATTAAAAGATACCCAAATGAACACAGATCAATCAGGATCGGAATAATCGATCATACATAAATAAAACAAAAAATTTTAAAAGAAAAAGATATATATGTGGGTTTAAAATTAAAATAATAATAATGATAATAATAAAGGGTGAGGGAGGAATTACAGAGGAAAAGAAAAGGAATTGAATTCCGGGGGATGTGATCTGTAAGAGAAGGGTTGCGTGGAAGGCTCGCTGAGATATAGAGAGGAAAAGACAGAAATTGAAATTAAAATGAAGAAATGATTATATTTATAAAGAGAAAAAAATGGGGAATTTTATGTTGTAATTTATAGGCGAGGGAAATGGGAGTAATTATATAATGGTGGAAATGGAAATGAAGAAGTGAAGAGTGGGGTCAGCCTGTGGCTACGACCGAACCGCCATTCTTCTTCTTCTTTTTATTTCAGACAAAACTAACTCTTTACACGTGGCTTGTCATGCGCTTTCCAATCCTAAAATTTTAAACTCCACCTAAACTGTTTGGACCTAGAGGTGTGCTCGGTCGGTTTCGATTCAAAATTGAACCGAAATGTAAAAAATTGACTAACCAAATTTTAGGAAAATTCATAACCGAATTGAATTGATTATAAATTAAAAGTCGAGCTGAATTGAACCAATTTCGATTTGGTTGATTTTTTGGTTAATTAATTTTATTTTATAAATAAAATTTTTATTTTTTATTTATAATTTTATAATTTTTTAAAATGTATTTTTTAATTATATAATTAAAAAATATTTTTTATTTATAATTTTAATATTTATGTATAATTTTTTCTAATTAATATACTTTATTTAATATTTTATAATATATATGTATATCGGTTGGTTTATTTTTTTTGATTTTTCAACTTCAAAATAAAACCGAACCAACTAACCGACTTTTTTAGTATCTAAAATCGAAATCAAACTAAATCTATATATAACCGAACAGAACCAATCAATTCGATTCGATTTAATTAATTGGTTTTCGGTATTGTTGCACACCCCTATTTGCACCCACAATCCCTGCCATTTTAATTAAATTTTATTGTCCTTCTAAATTTTTAATTTATTATTAAAATTTTAATTTTAATTTTATAATTTTTTTTCTTTTTGCAGTCCAAAAATTTGTCAGAGCACTAATTTATATCCACATATGTTGTTATAATTGAATATAATAATAATTTTTTAAAAGTATCTAAATACAGGTCACCACCCCAATGAAAATATATGTTTTTTTAATAAAAATAAATTATATTTTTTTTGTTATTTTTATGAGATTTAGTATTTTATGAATTAAATTGTTAATATTTTATAGAAAAAATATTAAATTTCTGTGGTTGAATACTTTTTATAAAAAAAATTTTAAAATAATTTTTTTTTTTGAGTTTAAGTCAGTTCGAATATAAATTTAAAATTTTAAAGCTAAAATCTATATTCTTGATTTGAACACGTTTAATTCATAAAATTTATACTTAAAATAGGTAAATTTTTATTATTTAATATATATTTTTTGGGGTGGAATGCTACATGTTATAATTTATTAAAATGAAGGTGATCTGATTAATATTTTAATTACAAAAAAAATAAAAGTTTTATAAAAATTATGAAGATCCCTAATATGAACTGCCCTATATAGTCCACACTCATAGGTCTTTCAATGAATTAATAAAAAAAAAAAAATACTATTTGTACTTTGGTTAATTAAGAATGAAAATGGTCATGTTCATATGAAATTGACTAACAAATTCTTAGTAGTCGTTGGATGGAAGAATCAAAATGTTGTGTATTTTATAACATTAAAAGTTAGTATGTATTTTTCTCAAAAACAACAAAGTATGTATAATTTTCAAATATTCTCAAAGAACATATCTTTAAATAATCCCTTCAAAAATATCATTATAATTAATCCATTAATTTTTTTCACAATTCAAATGGTGAGAAATTATATTTTTTTTAAATTTAAGTATTATATATTAAAAAAATATAGATGTTGGGATTCTTATGATAAAATTTTGAGTTCAAACCTTATATACAAAAAAAATAAACTATGAGAATAGTTCGAATATTGAAATAATCCGAAATCATATAATTCCTGAATTTGAAAAAAAAAAAAAAAATACACCTTGTATGCTTGGCTGGTTTTAATATGCTAAAGAAATCTATATACACTGTGTGTTCCAAG
The DNA here is from genome assembly GCA_949673435.1 of Macaranga tanarius. Classification (NCBI taxonomy): domain Eukaryota; kingdom Viridiplantae; phylum Streptophyta; class Magnoliopsida; order Malpighiales; family Euphorbiaceae; genus Macaranga; species Macaranga tanarius. The sequence goes on along the minus strand of CATIWO010537378.1, from coordinate 3,741 downwards.
GCAAAAGTGAAATAGTTGCTAAAAATGCTGCCAAGTACATAGCTGGTTGAAAAATAAAGAAGGATCCTGGAATTTATAGAGGTGCCTGATCATGCTAATCACAATAATTTATTCACGTGACATTAAAATGTCTCAAACCAAAGACAGAATACAGGCAAATTCAACTTATGCAATGCCCATGAGATGTGTTGGTGGAACATGTTCATCAACTTGAACTTGAGCAAGTTCATGTTGAGGCTTGCCGTCGTACTCCATCTCTTCAAAGTAGTCCTCACGAGCATTATTAGCCAACATAAGAGAAACGAGCCAGAAGAGTGACGAATCAAGAGAAACAAATGCGCCGCCACCAAGGAGACCGGTCTTAGCAGTAGGGCAGGTAGTCTCAAGATTGTGATGAACTTTGCGAGACATGTGAAGTTGTTCTGTGATTGTAGGCCATAACAGCAACGTCGCTGCTAATCCCCCAGTAAACCTGAGATGAACACGCACAAATTATGATGATGATAAGTTCATTCAAGAATACTGCAAGCTCAAAGGTAAAAGAAGCAAGTGTTTTAGCACAATAACCAGCATTAGTCAACATCTATCACTCGCTGTTTTTCGCTAATAATCAGTCAACATTGTGCTACTGATCTAGAAAAATGAATTGGTGGATGCCTGTTATGTGTCTGTTTTTTAAAGACCTAAACAATGCATCCATTGAAGTTCAACCTTAGCAACAATGCATCCATTGGAGTTCAACCATAAGATCAATGCATAAAAAAGACATATAAAGGTAAGGCATCTATTGGAGGTCAACCTTAAGACCAATGCATACAAAAAGACATACAAAGATAATGCACCCATTGGAGTTCAACCTTAGGATATAATGCACCCACTGGAGTTCAACCTTGACAACAATGCATGCAAAAACGCACATGCAGGCATATATTTTAACTTTAAAAACAATACATCCTTTGGAATTCAATAAGAGAAAATACATAGTAAAATCAGAAAAATATGCTTACAGGGAAATGCTGAAGAATGAAGAGAAACTGAAACTCTGAAACAACACAGATTGAGGAACAGATTTTCCTTTGTAAGGATAAAAAAGAGACAGGTACCCAGCCACTGTAGATGCTACAAGAAATCCAAAAGACAGGTAACCCAAGGCAACAGTTGGGTCAGATGAATACTTGCAAATTACCACACCTTTTCCTGGTATAGGTGTTCCAGCTGCAGGCTATACAGAATACACCCCAAATTAAAAACAACAACAAGAAGCAACAATCCAACATAAAAAATTAAAAACAACAACAAGAAGCAACAATCCAACATAAAAAAATTGAATTGAATGCACATAAATGGCACTCACAAATACCTTTTTATTTTCAGCAACTACTCCAAATATAAAGGACAGTACACCCAGAGTTCCAACAATTAGAGACATTTGCTTAACAGAAACAGCCATGACTTGATATCCGTGTTCAATAATCCTTCAATCAAAAAAAAAAAAAAACACAATAAATTATGCAGCCAGGTCAAAAGGAAACAATTTTTATTTCCACCATTCAAAGTTTAGACTTTAAAGTGTAAGTTGTGAACCCAAAGTGTAAGTTGTGAACCCAAAGAACTTTTCAGCCTAAAGAAAATTATAGAACATTAAAAGAATCATTGAGATCTGAAAAAAAATAATAATAATAAGAACCCAGAAAGGAATTGGTATTAGAGATAATCAATCAAAAGCTAAGAAAAAAAATATAAGAACTAAGAGTGAGCGACATCAAAAACAATAACTAAATAATGGTGTAGTCAAGTAACAATATTTAATTGTACCCTTTAAAGATGCAAAATTTAGGAGAGAACGCAACATAACATCCCGAAAAAACATATCTTAAAAAAATCAAAACAAGTGATTTACATCAAAAAATCAAGAACCCAGAAAGGAATTGGTGTAAAAAATAAAGAATCAAAAGCTAAAACTACAGTACACCAACAACCAATAGTGGGTGACATTGAGAATCATCATCCAAAAAAAAGAACTCACCTTTTTGTAGAGAAAAAGAGTGAGTTTAGAAGATTCAAAAGAGAGAAAATTAGAAGGAAAAGATAGAATTTTTAATTTTGGTTATGAGAATCTGAAACAAAACTGGTTCTCTTTGATAGCTTGTTGTTATGTAGTTGTGTAACCAATCTGTTTGCGGTTTCTACGAATATGGAAGAATTATTAATAGCAATAAAAATAGAAAAGCAAACGAATTACATTTGTCAAAATTGTGAGTAAATATAGGATTTGAGTTGTTTAAGAATATTTGTTTCCACTCCCAACACTTCTATTAGTTGTCAAATACTAATAACAGTTGTTGTGTAATGTTGAGATTAATTTGCTTTGTTCTTTTAGTCTTCGGAGATTGATTTTGTTCGGATATTTCGTCTCTATGCATAATGATTTATGACTCATATTTCTCAATTCCCTTTTTTCTAGGACTTTTTTTCATATTCATAAAAATAATTATTTATATTTGGTTAAATATAAAAGTTTACATCTCACTTTTAAATTTTTAAGGTTTGATTCAGCATTTTGAATCTGGAGTACTTTTCAGTCCATGTGCATTTATATAAATACAATAAAATTTGTTATATGAATTTTTATTTAATTATAATAATTAATTAATATTTATGTATCAGAAATTGTAATTAAATAAAAAATTAATCTAACGATTTTAAGTTTGTCTATAACTAATATCTATAATCTATAATATATATAAATGTACGAAGGAGGACACGAAAAATTACAAAACTGTCTGCATTATGTATTATACAAAAGTAGGATAATTTAATAATTTAACAATTTTAATTAAATTAAATTAATTAAAATTACAATTGTAATTGAATTAAAACTGTATTTTCTATTTTAATTAGGTTAACTTATAAAATCTGGATAATGTAGTAATATATTAATTAAAATTGTAATTAAACTATATTTTCAATTTTGATTCAGTTAATATATACTAATTAAATAATATATTCGGTTATAATTTAAATAAAATCATATCTCTTATTTTAATTAGATGAACTTCTAATTTATATAATATATATAAATGTATGAATGGGGGACACGTAGAATTACTAAAATATCTTCATTATTTATTGTATAAGAGTCGGATAATTTAGTAATTTAAAAAATAAAATTAATTTAATTAATTAAAATTACAATTTTAATTGAATTTAAATTGTATTTCCTATTTTAATTAGGTTAACTTAAAGTATATTCAGTTCTAATTTAAATTAAATTGTATTTCCTATTCTAATTAGGTAAACTTTTATTTTGAATAATATAGACTAAATAAATAGAATAATTGTAGATATTTTATTAAAATTTAATAAAAAGTAACTATAATTAATTTTTTTTATTATTTAAATAATTAGTTATAATCATAATTTAAAATAATGCAGAGAAGTTTGTAATAAGAAAAATATTAAAATTAAAATTATTAAAAAGCTAATGTATGATCACTCAAAAAAGAGAAATTTAATATTAAAAATATTAAAAATTAATTTATAGCTAAATTTTTTTTGTTAAAGTTTAATAAAAATAAATAGAATTGATTTTGATAATTTTTTGTAACGTTCGTCATTTTGGAACTCATGTTCATGCATAGTAATTTTTATGATATGTGGCATAGAGTTATGAGTTGCATATATGTGAGACATATGCATTTTGGTAGAGAGGGGTGTGAGTGAAAGATAAGTTTAGACCTT